>JABUQX010134685.1:0-30693 GCA_015478945.1 Trachelipus rathkii | reverse complement strand
TATATACTATATTATTAATAGGCGAGGCAGGGGTGCAGGGGACTTACCCCCCTAAACTTCGTATTCGAAGAATTAAAAGAAGGAAACTATAGATGTTATTCATTTTCATTCATTAATTTAAAATTCATAATTATAGAAAAAAACTAAGAAAAAAGATACATCAAATCGAATAGAAGATAATGGAAGATCGATATGCAAAGACTAAACACATTACTAAACATAAACATTTTCCTATGAGGATTAAAGTCTTTTCGCTTTTTTTTATTGTTATGGAAGATATCTGTATAGGTTCAATTTAAAAATCTGGTGTACTTTTTTTATACGTAGACTTCGATTCGGCGTCATAGAATCTCTACAGTTATGTCGACATGCACTTTGCGGGCCCCAAAGATCGTAGTAATATAAGATATAATATAATATAATATATAATATATGTATATAGTCACTTTATGTATATTATATATAAAAAGATAATTTGTTATTATTTTATATATGATTATATAAATTATATAAAGGTATTATTAAAAAACGTGATTATATAGTCACGTCATAACCTTTTTGCCCCTCCCCTAAAGTATAATCCTGCCTACGCCTCATGTTATAATAATTATATACTATGATATAATATAAATTATAGCAAGTAGATATATGATATTATTAGTATTGAGCAGTACTATATATATATATATATATAGATATATATTATATGGATATGGCTAACTTGAAATTACGTCTGACGCAAACACGATTTAGAGTATGTGGCTTATATAGTAGGTATCGAAGCAGACTCTGATTTCTCCGCATACCAAGTGATCAGATTATTTCCATTTGAAATACAGACTAGACAATATAAATGCAGGGGCCATTTATTTGTTTCCAGACTTCACAGACAAGTAATATGTTTATGAAACATGTAGTTAGAGTAGGAGAGTAGTTAGAATGAATGAATTTAAATAGTGACTACAATTTACTTTGACATTTATTTTCATAAAATAATAATTTGGTTTAAACTTTTAAATGTTGGAGCTAATTATACATATTTCAAAATTATTAATTCAACACAAAATTATGTTCTTCAAAATTTTTGTCATATTTCTTATGCCAGTTCTTGCACAAGCGTAAAATACAAGAACAACAGAGGTAAACTTTAGTGTCTATATCCAATATATAGAGTTTGTCCGTGCCTTAATATTTTTTATCATGTATTATAATATAATATAGTTTATTATATATTAGTATATTAATATTATTGTTTATATTATTTCTATATTTAATATAAATATAGAATATAAATATAATATATTATAATATTAATATATAGAATAAAGATATAATATATATATAAATATAAGCTGATGTACCTTTTGTTCATTTCTTCTAGGTATTTGTTCTTCTAAATATAATTTTAAGATTTTAGCCGAGGTAAGACCTCGATAGGCATTCTATAATCCGAGAAATTATATCTGTTTATGATATTTCGCATCTATCTTAAAACCATCTATCAAGTAAAATTATAGGGCTAGTTTTACGGCACAGTGGAATCAAATAAAGTTAGGCTCTTCGGCAACAGATGAAGTCAAACGACGCCCCCCCAATAAAATGGAAGTAATGAAACCCTTTTTAGGGGCTCCAGCCGACTGAAGGGAATCGGAAACAACCCCAGGGCACCCTTCACTTTTAGACAGAAGAGAAGACGTTTTTATATATATCCCCGTAGAAGTTAGGATTTGTCGGTAGGAAACCACCGAGACACCAACGACAAAGAGCGGGGGCCGAGGAGACCCAATCCCCGGGAAGGGGGATATACGCCTCCCCCCTCGTAGTTCAACTCTAGAAAGCGAGAGAAAACACCCTGACTCACTGTAACATCAGGGCGGACACCTGGGTTTCGTAAGATATGATCCTACCCCAAAAGAAAGACAATAAATCCCTAAATTAATAATGTAGTACGTTTGAGGAACATTTATTCGCAAACACTTATTCTACGTTCTATTAAAAAGCTCAAAACCATCTTGGATGAATTTCAGCGCTTCGACCAAATTTTTTAATTATTTTATATGATATATTCCCGGTTAATAATGATATAGAAATAAATATGTAATAAATAATATAATTTTATATATATAATATATACATATAATAATATAAGAGTTATATATATAATATATATAATATAATACTATATATAAGTATAATATATAGTATATGGAGAAGTCTAGTATATGGACCTTATTGACCGTGCGAGAGCCCAAAAAAAATACTAACAGTATCTTCATGGACCCATAAATATGACCTTTCATTATAGGTTATTTTGATGATTCAAATAATATAGACCTGTTACGTTTTACGGGACTCCGTCAGTTTTATTTTTTTTATTTTTTTTTTTTTAACTAGAATTATATGTTACTCGCTAATAAAAATGCTTTAAGTTCGGGTCTCTCGGCACTTCCGGGGACAAGTTAGGACTATTCCACCCCCTCCGGGACGGGTCTCCGACGCCGCCCCCGTGCTCTTTTGGGTAATTTTGGTCTGGTGCTACTGCGGGTATTCCTTCCGCCGCCTCCCCCTACGGGGGGGGTAATGAAAGAATCGTCGGCGGGGGCGTTTTCCCATCCCACCTTCTTGCATAAGCACTGCCCCAAGAGCTCCGTCACTTTTGTCCGTTTGTAAAATAAACCTCCTTGTTAACATATCACGATAAAAATATAATAATATTTATAATACCAATTAAGGACCAAGTATATCATAATGATATTATTACTTTATATTACTTTATAATTATAAATATATATATATATATAATATATATTAAATATTATTATGATATATAAATATATGATATAAAAACTTACCACACACTCCACCTACTAACTCAATACTCAGTATATATATTAAATGCTATATAGTGATATATATATACTATAGTTTATCATATTTTAATAGTTATAATAATTAGGACAAAACGAAAACCAAGTACTCAAGATGAAATGCCAATAGATACACAAAGAAACAATTGCAATACTTGAAAAAACCACGATGGTCAATCAGCTTCCCTGAATATGGGGTTCTACATTTGGGTAAATTATTTGTCTTAATAATTCCCCGCGTCATTATATAGTAAAACAACGTTTGAATATTAGTAATAGGTTTTTCTGAATTAACTTTCAAAATAAATTCCCATCATGATTTCGTATATTTTAGTGTGTACTTACCTCCGCGCATCAGATCTTTAAGATTATTTTACTTAATAAGTTTAAAATATAAAAAATTACTTAAGATAAACTAAAGAAATTTATTACGATCTGTTTTTTCGATATCTATAATTATATACCTATATTATATAGTATATATTATCATCATTATTAGATTTATATTATTAGTATTACATATATTATTTATATATATTATAAAGTATATATATATAATATTATTATGTATTAGAGTATCTTATTGACATCATAACACTTATACTGTCTAATAATATTATACTTAAACGTAGGATGTCCAGAAAAATTCTAATCGAAATATCATATTTTTGCTCAATATACGGATCATTTTTGGGGCGATATTTTTTTAGGCGATATAAAATATTTCTGATATTGTTTTTTCTTAAAACCATTTTGATCTTTATTAAATAAATTTTTTTACCAAGCCGGAAAAAATAAATATCTTATCACCCTCTCGCACACCCTGATAGTTGATGAAACTGCTCTTTTCCCCCATATTTCGTTCTTCGTTCGTCTCCCAATGTCGTGTATAAAATAAACCGAAAATTGGTGTTGTCAATATTTCGTACTTTTCGGAGCCCAAAAAATAGGGAAAGGGGTAGATGTCGACATACACATACCACATAGCAAATATTTGGAGTAGTCACTAAATCACTAAATTCAGGTATCAGTTGATCAGAGTGGGATAATGCGACCCAAAATAATATTTGGAATTATGGAGTAAAAATGACTTCACCTGCTATGTTTGATCTGTTAGACAACTAGTAATGCTTACTGTAAAATGCGTACGCCAGTCTCGTCAGTAACAACTAGAGTCTATCTAGATAAACATTTGTCTGTCTTGCTCAAAATGAAAGGAATGAGACTTGACTTCCGAGCATATCACACTAGTATAGTCTATTTTAGGTGCATAGATGATTCCTAAGGCTTATAATAAAAGTCTATCTTCTACTTTATATATATATATAGAGTATATATATATAATAATATACTATATATATATATATAATATATATATATTATATAATATATATATTAATATATAATATATATTATTATATATAAATAGATATATATAACTATACTACGGTTATTATCTTAGATAATATAATTTAAGGGTACTGCTACGTTTGATTACATTGAAATAAAGGAAAAGGATATAGGCCAAAAAGAACTATGTCAGGGTTTATTTTCCTTTTTCTATTGACAACAGTTAATAGTATTATTTTTATTTTTATTCGAGACTTGAGTAGTGAGTTTCCTTCCACCAGAACTTTTTTTTCTTATCTTTCTTTCTTGTAGCTCTGGTGAGTGAGTCACTTGTCAGTTCGGACGATACGAAAAGAATTCATATGCCATAAAGCCAGATGATCGGAACACAGGACGTCTGTGCACGTTGATTTTACAGTTAACTATACTCGTCCTACCAGGACTAGTATAATCTCACTGGCAGACTTACCATGTGTGAATTGCAGCTTAAATACTAAGTAAAATTAACTAAACTATATAGCGATTTTTATAATAGAATATTTACGTATAAAAAGTTAAGTATTTGGGGGGTACATACCCACTACAGTACTTTCTTATTGATAAAGTCGTCGTGGCATCTCAGTTAGAAACTTCTTTAAATATTATTTCAGTTATTACAAAAATTTATAAGATTTTTAAAGATCCAGACTTCCAGAGATCGTCCAGTACAACTGTCTAACCAACCAATTAATTCATATACTCGAATCGTTAGGACAATCTCAATACTCCTTAGGCTTGGCTGAACTCTAAATAAGAGAATCATTTATTGAAAGATCATCCTAAGCTTCATTAATTTAATATTTATTTTTCATTTATTAATTACGAAAAACCGTATTTTTCTGACGATATCTAGAGAATTATCTTACATTCTGGTGCAAAGCCAATTTTCTTATTTAATTATCACTCGTCCACCACAAACAAGCCCAACATATACACCCCCAGTCCTCAGATCCAACGGGATCAACGCTTTCTAGCACAACTCAGTCTCAATCTCTTGTACTTGGGAAACTAGAGAAAGTTGAAGACCTGTATGATGAAAATACTCTTTAATCATATCTCTACCACCTTATTCTTCATGTACATCAAGGTCTGCTTCATATAATAAATTAAAGCCTTTCTCTTCTCCTGATCGCCCTATATAAATATATTATTATTACTATATACTAATATTTAATATTAATAAAAAACCCCTCATGACATAATACTCATAATATATACCTATACCTAATCTACTCATACTACTAAGACCATATACCTCTTAATATAGATAATATAGTAATAATATACATATATAATATTATATATACTAATCAATTATATAATATATTATGGTAGAAAATTAATTAACGGTCACACGGAACGGGAAGTCAGACTATATATCTCAAATATATATAATATATCATATATACATCATATAATACTATATAAAATATAAATTATAATAATAATAATATAACATTATATAGTATATATATATATATATATATATATATTGGTGAGCTACCACAATTTTAAGGAGGTATTATATACTTATATATATGATAAATAAGTAATTTAATTAGATAGTTAAGTATAATAATAATAAATATAAATCCATACCTATTTTAAATATATTAAATATACTTAATAAATCTATAATGAATTTATATGTATGGAATCTTTATATATATTAAATATATATAATTTATATAAATATATATGTATATATATATAAAAATATACACAAGGTATGAAAAGAAGATCTTTTTGCAAATGCGGCCCGTGAATCCGCCAGGACCACAAGTTAAACGTCCGTTAATTCTTACCCATCTCTCCAAAAAAAAAAAAAACTTCTCAATATCGGGACTACTGTAATTCATTAAAGCGCTTTATCTAGAAGTAAGGTAAAAATGTAGCGAAAACTTTAAACCGTTACCGTTTAACTCGTACCTTAATTTTTATTTTTTGTTTATTTTTTCTCTCTTTCATCATAGTTAATCACCACCACTCATGAGCAGAGCCCTATTCAAGGAGGGAGGTGTTACACGGGTTTGCATTCGCATATGCAAATACGCAGAATGCAATATAAGATCGCAAGCTTTTAAAGTCGTAGGGAAATTTATTATACAGCAGAGAACACAGAAAGATGGAAGAGAGTTCACAGAAAATAGTAAGAGTGGCAGAAGGAAGGAAAACACCTTCTTAAAAAGCAACATTAAAACAAATACTATTCACAAAACCATCAAACTTGACCTCACATATACTCTACTAAATAACGTCCAAAGGTTAACACGGATGTGATAAGTTCCCTCGGACCACCTGCCCTGAATGATACAATAGTAAAAGAGATACAAGCCCAACATCGCGCCGGAAAGATTAGTAGGTCTACGTGAATTTGGAAAGTCACAAACAGCTTCATCCCAAGTCCCCTTTTGGCATTCTGACCTCCGCACCTTGTCCCGAAAAGCTGGGTCGATAAACCAGAGCCCCCAGAAATAGAAACAGTATCAGTATATAAGGGCGGATTGAGACCGGGGCGCTTTGTATAGCTGATGTAACAAGAAGTGAGGAAAAAAAGTCTCGCAGTTAAACAGAACAACTCCCGATTTCTTTGAGCCACCCCACGCAAACCTGTTGTGATGTTGAGGAGTGTCGCAAGACATGTTTTTTTTATGTTAAGCCAAGGATCGATTTTATATTGTCATACAGGATGACCAGACGATAGAAGATAACCGTGCGAACAAGAGATAAGAAGTTAGAAACGGTATTTAGAGAATGAGTTGAGAATCTTGCGGTAAAACCGTATGTTTTAAAGAATTGAATTTCATAAGGTTTGAGATCGACCCCCACTCGCAAATTACTACCAAGATCAATTCGAGAATGGATCGAAAGCATTACAGACGATAGGACAATCTAGAAGTAAAAGATGAGCAGAATTAAATGAGTTTGCAAAATGAAGGTCGAGTCATCGGCATGTAGGTGGAAAGAGTTAGATGTGGCGTGATGAAAAATCACTAAATGAAGAGTAGGAATAAATAAGGAGCAAAACGACTACAAACAACTAAGGAACATCCACATAATTGACGAAAAAAAGAAAAGAAAAAGTGCGCATCCCAATCAACCAGAGCCAATGTTACACTTGAAGAAAACAGACATAAGTTAAGCACGAAAGGAGGAACTCAAATAGGGAGCATGGAGAGAAAATGATGCTTGCCATACCCGGTCAGATAGTGCTTTGGATATGTAAGCCCCAACACGCATACTGATCTCTCCCGTAGTTCCTTAAGAGCGGATAAAACCAATAAATCGGTAAATATGAAAGCTATATCGCCAAGACCTTGAACACCAAAACACTACTAGATGCGAGCGGAACAGAAGAAGAATTTGAGTATTCACAATGTCTAAGAAGTGCGAGTTGAAGAAGTTCAAAAGAACTCTACGATCAGCATACCAAGGAGAGTCTATAGGGCGATCTTAGACACAGCGATCCACGAGCCGCTTCCTCCTTAACTCGGAACCACAAGTCTGGACATTGTGCACGTGACTTCCAACCATTCATGACCCGGCGAACAATCCTCAGTACTTAGGCAACCATCAGAGTAATATATGTGAACTGGGGCCGGGTCAGCACGCTAATCCTACATTCTCCTCAATACTCGGGTTTCTTCGCAAGCCCTTGATGAGCTCTATTATAAACCAACTACAACCCGGATAATCACATCCCGAAGTACAAGACAAAACAACACTTTTGACGCCATTTGAGACGGAGGAGCGCTCTCTACGCATGAAAACTCGTTTGTTTGTAAAAAAAAAAAGATTACTCCTCTGTATTTCCGAAAGTACATTATTCTAATGTACAATTGTAGAAATCTGGCTAAGAATATAATTTTATAAAACTCGTAAATATATACCTTTTCGGCAACGTGTAACGGAATGTAGGTGAAAATTGTAACCGTAATAGATCCTACTTGATTTTCGAAATTTAACTCGAAGCGTATAATAAGTAACGTAAAAACATTAACAGTATGTTAATTAATCGAATAACGCTATTAACGCGCTAGACTGCCTCACCTTGCTATAATTAATAATATACAATAATAAATATAAATATACTATAATAATATATATATAATATATATATACTGAAATTATATATATAAAATATCTACCTCAATAATAAGTATAATATATATTTAACATACATATATACTGTAGGTTATAGTATAGTATAGCATATATTATATAGATATTAAGCGTTTTGATATTGGCAAGAAATATTTTGCCTCATAACAATCACTTTCTCATCTTTGACGTTACTTCCCTTTTCACGTCGGAATGTAACATTTCTTAGCGAAGACAGGAATTTTTCTTCCATCCACAAGGTGTATACTCGTATTTCTACGATACGACTACTTCTCAAAATTGCTCTATTTAGATTTTTACTCTTCTTTTTAAGGA
Source organism: Trachelipus rathkii (assembly GCA_015478945.1). Lineage (NCBI taxonomy): Eukaryota > Metazoa > Arthropoda > Malacostraca > Isopoda > Trachelipodidae > Trachelipus > Trachelipus rathkii. Next base: position 22,000 of record JABUQX010134685.1, on the reverse strand, counting down.
AGTGATTTTATAACTCTTCCCATATTATCATTCATCTCTCATTTCATTATTATATTATATTCTTATTAATACTTTATTTTTATATTATATATATTATATATATTAATATTATTAATATATTATTATTCTATCATTATTCATATTATTATTATCTAATCTATTCATTATGATTATATTAAAAAAAAATTTCCAAATAAATTCATTTATTCACTCGTATAGTATAGTTATAAAGCAAAATTAGGATTTAATATATCATAATTTAATCCCCTTTTCATCCTCACATTCATTATATCAAATGAATGTGAGACCAAGACTTGGATTAGCAGCAACATAACAACTCCAATCTTTAATAAAATGATTCTCACTTTTGTAGAGTTCTCGAGTATTCAAGTGAGTTATCTCTTTTGTCGCAGGTATATTAAAAGCAAATAATATATACTAAGTATAAGGCACCTCTTCTAAGCTGCTGGCCTTCTTATATGAATCTATTTGGCCTTCTTCACTGCATGGAGTAGGTCAATTTTTTCTTTATCTCAAAAAAAAATCTATAATTGTATTAGTTTTTTTTTTTAGACTTATCAATAATTATTATTTAATATCGAGTGGCCACTGCACTAGTTGATAGCATATCATTAATAATATTTTTTATTGCCTAACAATAGCAGAGCAAAGGATAATCACAGTCCTTGCTCCTTTACATCTATTATAGGGTTCTCGCACCCCTCCCTCGTGCCAATCCTATAATTTTTATCCTACGATCAAGTTACTGCATTCAATTTGCAGAGCTAAAGACATGACTTCGAGCTTCGCTTCGAGAGATCAATATATAAAACAAAAACTCAGCAAAGAGTGATAAATGAGATCAAAAATAAATTTTTTAAGTTGATCACTAAATAAATTTTGTGCTATAATTAATTTATTATTATATTAAAAGGTATACTTATTATAAAACAGACATGAGACAATCAAGCAGACTATTACTTCTTAAATTTTTGTTATTTGTTATTAAAGAAAAGGTCATTAACTCACTCACCATCCTACACCCATGATACCCAGGCAATTAATATAATACTTAATTAATATAATGAATATAAAAAATAATCTTAATTAAGAAGTGGTATATAGAATATATAAAGATAAAACATAATTTCTTTAATCTTAAAGAAATAAAGTATACATTCATATATATAATATTGTTGACACTGGATGGGGACCAAACAACCTTTTTATAAGTTTCTATATACTACATATGTCTTAAACCAAATAAACATGTGGAAACACAATTTATTTTTATCATATGTTTATCAGCAATACTATATCATGTCTCCTGTAACACCAAAGACAATAGATATTTTATATTATGCACTACTTATATAGTTGAGAGATATCTAAAGAATAACCCTTGGCACTATGCTTCCTTCTATTGGTATGCTCTTTCTTACAGTTGAACGCAGCTAGTCTTTTACTCTACGGCCGCACATTGTTTCTTATCATTAGGGTGGACAACTGTTTCTGGCAATTTCATCAAATTTCGGAATGCTTTTTTATAATACGATTTATGTCCCGAATATGTTCGCGGTTATTGTTTCCTTGTTAGGTTTGTCTACATTTTACAGAAAACAGTTTCTCCTAGAATTGTTATTTTATTTCTTGTACTTTCACTGCTGCGTAAAAGTATGTTTACAGTAATTTTTCTTTAATGGCAACAATCTCCAACTCCGGTAGGGTGATAGGTGTGATGTGTCTTTATATATCACTTTACTGCTTGCTGGTTCAGTTGCAAGATTATTGTAGGTGTGTGCTAAGAAGTTCATCATTAGTACAAAATCATAGTCAAATTTAGATTTCACGTTTCTGTAGTTTTTGAAAGTGCGAAACTTATAGAACTATCGCGTTGATCAGAGTTTCAACAAGGAGACCAATCAGGATCATCTGAAAAATTGATCATTCTATACTCATTTATTTAATTTAACCTAATCCAAGAAAACTAACCAAGCTAAAATATGTGTTACCACCTAACCTATGTATGTCTAATCACGTGAGTTTTATTGGCATAAGCATTAACTTCATTAATATTGCTAAAAATGCTTACCGCCTTTTATTTATAAGCATTGTTTTGCTTCCCTAACTATATAAAAAGAAAACTCACCCTCGCCTAATTATATCTTTTCCATATAGCTACATAGATTATATTTGTCACCTGTTTGACAAAGGCATTCGAAGCTTCAAACCTCCTAGGAAAACTGCCTTTGACCGGGTTGGTTAAACCTAACTCCAAACTTTTATATATTATGGAGAGTTAAATAATTTGTTGACATCTACGATGCATGCGAATAAAATTTTAGTAATTTCGACAGCTTACTTATAGGCGACGTGTCCGCGTGTCCTACATAAAACTATAAGTGTGATATCCAAAGTCGAGCAACACAGTGATGTTGATGTTGAAACAGGAAATGTGAGAGCTGGTTATTACGAACATTTTTTACAATGAATACTTCAGTTTCACAACAGTGATGTTGATGTTACTTAAATTAAATTTAGTAAAATCTTCTCTACTTACATTATTTGATTTCGTGTTAATATGTATAAGGACCACACGTATGGTCGGAAGGAGATCATTCTCTGGACGTAACTTGAATGAGTTTATTTTATAATCTTTTTATTATCTACTGGATAACTATTTATATTGATTTCAAACAGAGTCGTTTTATTACATTTAATGCAGTCTTTAATTTTGTATTAAACTACTGGATATGTCGTAACTATGAAGAGCTTATATTCTGCTTATCGATAACTATCTATTACTACTGGACGTAACCATGAAGAGTTTATTTCAATCAAGTTTTTATTCCAGTGCCTTATTTGATTGATTTAAGTTATTTTTATGCAACGAATCGGGAATATAACAGGCTGATAAGATACATAGGCAGGATGTAGATAATGTGGTTCTTTATCTCCGCAGGAGACTACCTTCAAGAATTTGAAATCGGACCCACCCCCCAAAAAAGAAAAAAAATATGCTTTGTAGAAAACAATCATGTAGCTTTGAAATGGCCGATGTAAATATACTAAGCTGTCTATAACTACATATTTTTAACGTGTCCAAAAAAACATTCGATAATAAAGTAACGCTGCTCATAAATGCCCCCACCCTTTTTTTAAACTCAAAAAGTGAAATATGAAACAAATTGCAAAACATTTTAGTACAACTTGCCGCAAAATTAAAGGGAAAGTTTAATTTTTCAACACTAGTTAAAACTATATACGAGTTCTTATATAATACATGCAAGGTTCAAAAAATCTCACTTTGAAGAGCTACCTAACGCCATAAATAAAACCTCCTGTCCATTTGAAACACTTCAAAACACTACCAAAGGCCTTCCTATCTATCCATTTATAGACAGCTCGGTAATAAAGAAAGAACGATCAACTTTATAAAAACCACTAGTAAAAAGACAAACGCTGTTATACCAATCGAAGAAATAACACTACCAAAGGCCTCCCCTTCCTATCCCTCCCTCCACATAAAATTTATACACACTCCCCCTCCCCCCTCCACACAAAATTTATAGATAGTCCCGTAGCAAGGAAGGATCGATCAACTTTATAAAAATTATACTAGTAAAAAGACAAACACTGTTATATCTAATTTAGAAATAACATTACCAAAGGTTTCCCTACCTTCCTTCACCTCCATGCTAAATTTATGGACAGTCCCGTAGCAAGTACGAAGCAATAACTTTATAAAAAACTATACTAGTTTGAAGACGAACAATATTTTATAATAATATTAGAAATCTTATATAGTTTAAACAAAAGATCTTAAAAAATTCATAAGGCTATTTTATAAAAAACGATTCTTTTAGCTAATTATCATACCAAGAAAGGCGTGTTGATAGCAGCAATTAATTCTTAGGAAATTATAATAATAAAATGATCATCATAGACAAAATTAGTCACACAAAACTAAAGTGTTGAGCGGATCTAACAACAACGAATATATGTTTATAGAAATACTCTTCCTTTTTGACTAACATATATATATTGTTAACAAATCATGTAATAATTGCCAATGATACAAATATACTAAGTAGAGCGCAAACACATCAGAGAGATATGTCGCATAACTATGGAGCATATTCCATTAATGTCGCAAGGTTAAGGGTTTATAGAGAGCTACTATCAATAATATTATGTGGTTAAATGATTACAAAAATAAACGACTCACCATGCAAAAGATAATGTCATCATATTTTATATGGCATTACCATATTGTATTCTTTACTTATAATATATGGTCTGTGATTCTAGTAGTATGAAATCTGAAATTAAAGATTCGTGCTCAGAAAATAGCAAGAAATATTGTAAACAGTTGTTTGCTTGTTCGTATTCGACACAGTTATATTTCATCTACCCGGAAATTCTCCTAATGAGCTGGTCCCAGTAATGACTCAGGTCATGATTCATACGATCGGTAAGCGGAGAGTGCAAACAACTTGATTGATCTACGAAAACAAAAACAATTACCTAAGTATATCTTGTTCTGCATTAACAGAATCTATAAATATTTTAGGCACATCATATAGTCATCCTTTAATTTGAATTGTGAATCGAAGTATTGCCACTATTTAACACAGTAATTCCACTTCTGATTGTAAAATTTCATTATCTAAATTAAGCTGAAATGAAAAAGAGACTAATACTTTAGTTTTATAGCTTCAATAACTGAATGAGGATAAATCGTATATATCTTATAATGGTACACATTTATGAAAATCCTAGTAAAAGCCATATGCTATCTTCCGATGAGTTACAATAATAGAGCTTATATGTGTAATAAAACCTATCAGTCAATAAGTGGATTTTTTATGTACTAATCTTTCATTTAATTAAAACCTCGATCTATATATCATCCAAAACTTTACCTGGAATAAACTGTCTATAGTTCTTTGTTTCAATAATCTGGCCAAGTTCTCATTCGGTGTTTATCATTTCTATATTCTTTTTTGCTGTATCTATTTTATTTTTTAATATTTTATAATTATATAGATTTTTATTCAATATTTAAATGTCTTAATGAAACATGTGACACGTAAAATGGTTTCTTATTATAGGAAGGTAGTTCCACACACTTTTCTAGAGTTACACTTTTTTACATAAATGTACATTGAGTACTGATAATTACGATAATTAGTCGAAATAAATAATTCCATTATCTGCACGGCTTCATTTGAGAGACTTATATTATCCCCTATTATTTTTAATTAATATCATAATAAAATTCAGCCCCTTTTTTTATATTTCCACTAAGGTGAGGTCAAATAATTTCACAATTTACCAATGAATATGGTCACGTTACAGTAATTACTATACCAAATGTCGTAGACTATAAATTCGTAAGTATCCGAGTATGAGATACTAGTACGTCGACGTATATTGGTACAACGACTTATAATACATTTAAACATGAATTTAATAAGTGAGGCATCCTAACCAGGCACTCTAGCTTTAAATCCACTATAAGTAAAAATATATATATAACGTAAACATTTATATTGACTGATAAATTATTTACAGTTGGTGGCCACTGTAATTAATATCAAAATCATGTAATCAATATTTTATATTATACATCTCATACTCATGTGAGGTAACCAAAAAAATGAATAAAAGCTGAGGTCATTTAATATACTATAAACCATCTAAAAACCAGATAATTATAGCTAATAAAATGTATCAACGTTAATTGTCCTCATTAGTTATATATATATATAATAATATACAATAGGTAAATCTAAATATAAAATTAATCGCGTTACTTCCGGAACTAATTAATAGTTGATCAATATCTGTTATTGTTCCTTTTGTTCCCTTTACTAGAACAGAGATGCAACATGAATAGGTAAATGACTGATTTACGAGAACGAATAACCTGAGTCAGAATCTAATATAATATAAATATGCCTTATACTTTCTTTGTAGGAACGGATGGCGCAGAGTATATATAGTATTAAAGACAATTAAATGAATATATCTAGTAAGAAAATTTTTTTATACACCCACATTTTTTCCAAGGGTCAATAGAAAACTTTAATAATAATATAATAATAATGAATTATAATATATATTAATAATAATAAATAATATATATAATAAATTTAATAATAATAATATATAAATAATAATTATATTATAATAATTAAATAATAATAATATAATAATAATAAATAATAATTAATAATAATAATATAAAATATAATAATAATATAATTATAAATAATTAAATCATAATAATAATTAAACTAAATAAACAATTTAATAAATAATAATTAAAATATATATATATAATAATATATAATAATATAATAAAATATAATATAAATAAATAATAATAATAATAATAATAATAAAATTAATAATAATAACAAATAATCACATCGTACTAAAAGAACACTTATATAAAATAATAATAATAATTTAAAATATAATTTATAATAGAGTGAATTTTATGACCTGAATAATATAATAATAATAATAATAATAATAATAATAATATAAAAATATCGAACATAATTAGTATTACGCATAATTCATAATATTAATGAATCCCTGTATGCTACACTAAGTTGCTCGCAAGACATTCTGTCAAAATATATCCTAGAATGGTTGCTGTATTACTAGTGTTATGTGCTAGATCACGCGTCAAGATCGTCCACAATTCATAAAGTCAAGATCCAAACCTAAAAAGTCTTTGAGAGTCGAGTTTTCGTCGCATTGCGAACCCTTGATATTTTCAATGATAAGATACATGCTTGACAGATTTTTTCACAAGATTTATATTTGTGTAAAATTATTATAAGTATTAGTATTTGCAATAATTATTAATTTTTAAATGTAAGGTTAAATAAACTTATTTTTAGAATAGTTTACAATTATATTTTTTTTTCAGGTATTTATTGGAATTATTCTTTAAATATAATCATAAGTAATTATTAAATTATAACTGATATTTCTTAAGTTAATTACTATCATAATTTTGATCTTTATTATTATTGTAATTTTTGTAATGTTTATATATCAGCTAAATATGCTGTAATGGATAGAGTATCTCTATCTAGTCTATTTAGTAATGTATAGTATTTTAGATATATAAATTTATATATTTCCTATTCATTGATATAGTAGAGAAGGTAGATAGATGAAAGTGGAGCGTTTCGAAAAGTAAGGTAACCTATTTAGTAGTTCCGACAGTAGTGTTATCGGACTCTGCCATAGAAAGATTCTAATCGAAACCAATTCTATCTAAAATCAGAACCATTCTCCATTTAGTAATAATTTCCCAAATATACATTACTATTCATTTTATCGTATTTATATAAAAGTTTTCCAAACATTTTATGAATAAATATATTTTAAATTAATTTGCAAAATATTTAATTAAATTATAAATAAAATTAAAGATGACAAGTAAGAGTCTATAAGATGTAAATAAATAAATATATCTATAGAAACAGTTAGTAATTATAGTTTTTCAACGAGCTACAAACAATACGAATCCCTAGCGGAAAAAAAATGCTGATATAGAATGTAAATTAATCTACGAAAGAATATTATTCAATTTATCTCTCATATAGACATTTATTAGAAAAATGAATTTTTTGAGATTTCTCAGAAGAAAACTAATGAGTCTATTGTGATCTTAAGAAGAAGTTATCTTTTCCCTTTTTCTATTTCATTAATAAGATTACAAATGGGTGCAAATATTTATTAGTGTTGCCATGAATTGAGAATTCCCTTAGAATTTTGGATAAGTCTATATCCTAACTAGGTGTTTTGAAGATACTTATATTTGTATGAGTGACATATGCATAGGAATATTTCTGAATTCTTTTTCCACTTGATGAAGTACACGTTTAAAGTACATGCGATATAGAATATTTGGACTATTCTGTCTCCTGTACTAGCTCTTCTCTCATTCTCAGTCGTGCTCTCTCTGCTCCTCCTCTCTGCATCTCTACATGATTCGTGCGTCTCCTCTCTCTCCTCTGCTACTATACTTCCTCTCAATGCTCTATTCTCTTTACTTTCTTTACTTTACTTAACTTTCTATTCCTATTCTATTCATTCTCTCTCTATCTACATCTTATCGTCTTCTACTGCTCATCTATCTTCTCTCTCTTCATCTCATTTCTCTTCTCCGCTTCTGCTACTCTACCTTCTCCTCAATCTCTTCATCTTTTCTCTCTCCTTTACACTCCCTAATATTGTACCAACTAATTCTTATTGATGTATGTATGTATTGTATGTATGTATGATTGTATGCTCACTATCTCACTCTTGGTGATTCATGTCTATCTGCATTTCCTGTACTGTCTGTCTGTCTGTCTTGTCTGTTCTCAGTCTGTCTGTTTTCTTTGACTTTGTCTGTCCGTCTTCTATGGGTCTTAGCCTGTCTGTTTTTCTCTCAGTCTGTCAGTCTCTATGTATGTATGCTCCTTCGATCTGCTATGCTATCTTGCGTATTGCTCTATCTCTCTATCTCAGTCTCTCATCTCTCTGTCATCTTTCTTAATCTCTCTCTCTTCTTCCTCTCTATCTGTCTCTATGTCTCTCAATATATTCTTCTCATTCTCTCTCTCTCATGTATCTCTTCTCTTCATCTCGGTATCTCTCTTCATCTCTCTCTATGTATATATGTATGTATGTATGTATTATATGTATATGTATATTATATGTTATTTAATATATGTATGTATATATATAATGTTATGTATGTATGTATGTATGTATGTATGTATGTATGTATAAGAGATTAGTTTTGCTCTTGTCCCTTTGCCCAAGCACGCGAAGTTACTAAAAAATAACTTATTTATATGAACTGAAAATTTTAGAAAATTATTAGAGAGTCACTATTTCTATTGTATAGCGAATGGTGAAATAAAAAAAGTTATTACTTAACTACTTACTACTACTACTAACTATTAACTACTTATAAACTTAACATAAACTTACATAGAAATAAAACATAACAAAAAATAATAATTATAAATATTTAAATAATATAATTAATTTTAATAATTATAATAATTAATTATATTTGTAGTTAATATAGAATAATATATAAAAAATAATTAATAATTATAAATATAATAAAGTATTTAATATAAAACATTAAAAAATAAATAAATAATATATATATTACTAATAATAATAATTATATTATAAAATAATAATAATAATAAAAATAATACATAAAATAATAATAATATATAATATAAATAATTATTATATATAAATAATAATAATAATTAAAAAATATTATAAAATAAATAATAAATACTAATTGTTAATATTTTCAACCTTAATAAATATAATTTTTTTAATAAAAAACACTATCTGATAATAAATATTTAAATATTTTAAAGAGATCTTAAAGACCATTATAATAAATATAAAATATATGTTATATAACATATTTCTAACTATTTAAAATAAGTGAAGTAGAAATTAATATAAATCTTATTTTTAAAATTACTAAATATAATTAATTAATTAATGTGTTTACATTACATTTGGTTTATTTGAAAATTATTTATGTTTTAGAATTATGTTTATAAGATCACAGTGGTTGATGAGTAGATAAATTCAATTTACTAGCTCCCCTCTATTTATACTTTAGAATTGCCTCTCTTGTCTATTAATCATGTTATCCGATCTATTCTCGCGACCTTAGTAATAAGATATTATTCCGGCTGTGAGGTCGTCACTCAAAATTGTGAAAATTCTAATAATTCTTTCATAGCTTTTTCGTACTAAATAATCTCCTCTCTAAGACACTATCTAACTTATTTTCCTATCTCTATTACGACGTATTTCTCTATCGTCATTCTCACTTAGTTGACCAATTATATTAAAACCATTCATTGGAGCTATACTTTAATAATCATAATCAAAATAATAAAATGAGACACTTTTGGTTTTCCCCATTCTTTCTCTTTATTTAAATAAAAGAAGTTGCATGAGAGAAATCTCTGTAGCCTCTCTAAAACAAAAATTGAGGGAGTTGGACATAGTATTGTATAAGACTCGCGCGTGAGATGACGTTGGCCGTTACTCAGAAGAAGATGCAAATACGAACAGCGAAGCTGGCGAATGCCAGGCAAAATGAACAAAAGGTCTTCTCATTCTAAACTCCTCCATTTAAACCATTACTTATGTATCTCAGCACAAATGCTGTTCCGATGATTATTTCCGTTGATATACGGAATCAAAGATATATAATCAAAAAAACGAGGTTTCTAAAGATGTACTTATAGTAAAAGCGGAAACAACTCCAATAAGATATCAAAAGAGTCGTCTTTATTATAAACATATGTTTCTTGCTTACTAATTCTCAGTACCTACTTTGACCCTCCTAGACTTGTTCTAAGCGTACTGCAAGATTGATTATATAGGTTGTGCTTTTAGTTCTCTTTTCGTTTACTACGTCATTACATTTTTGGGTACTATACTATACATGCTGACCGCGAGGGCAGGTGCCTATTCTATAATAAGAAATCATATCCTCGACGCACCAACCACCTTTACGGACGCACTACTTACAGTAGTACAGTGATAGGGGCCTATGTGACTTATTTGTTACGGTTACGTCATAATCGAAGTATTTGTAGTGAATGAATTATTGGTTAATTCCTAGAGTACTTGAGTTCTATAGCTGTAGGTTAGCTATTACCTTCAAATTCCTCCCCTTTCTGTTATTCTAGAGATGTTGAGTGAATAATCTCTTACCTATTCTATTATACTTTATGTTGTCATCATAGATATTAGTAAATTAAATCTCTCACATCTTTATAAGACCTGTACGTACTTAGTATGTACTCATCTGTCCAGATAGTATTGTCTGATATTAAGTTGTATAATGAATAACTGAATTGTGTATATTAGTGCATAACATATCACCTCCTTTATATAATATAGTGAGTCTCTTGCACCTATATATAGTTAGAAGTATGTATGTAGTTGAAAACTTGAGTTAATAAATAATATAAAAAAAAAATAATAAAAAAAAAATTTATTAATATATTATATATTTACCATATTTATTATTACAATTTAGGCTCCATAGGCTAACTAATTTATATAATAAATGACTAACTTACACATTGTTTAAAAGAATATTAAGTATTTATTATTATTATCATCCGAAAGATTAAATTATAAAAATATTAATATATTGAGTATAATATAAAATCCCATAATCTAATAAGGCAACTAAAAAATTCATAAAGGATAGGAGTGAGTCTTTAATATTAGATATATAATAAATAATATTAATAATTAACTATATATAAAAATTATAGTACATGTAAAAATTCATATTTCATTACTAAATTATAAAAACCGATATATACATTGATTTGTATGGCGATGGCTATGATGAAACTAACTTCCTTAATAATTACTTAATAGAATACAATTCATAAATTATATTTACATTGATAAAATAAAGTTTAGCAGTAATGTTTAGAAATATATAATATATATGAAAAATAAAAATGAAAAAACATAATAAAAATTAATGTATCATATATATATTAAATATAAAATTTATAGTATAGAGTATAAAACTATTATAAATTCTTTCGCTTAAGATAAATTAAAAAATATTGAATGAAGTGAGATTTGAAAATAGAAATTATAGTTAGAAAGTTTAGAGTTAATGCCCTCTTCTTAAAATAAAAAATATAGTATATATTATATAAAGTTATATAATAATAATAATAATATATTAATAATATATTAATATAATTTATAAATATTTTTTAATTAAATTTAAAATTTACAAATGTAATTCAGAAGTAACAAATATAAATTATATAACTAAAGATATAATATTATTATTAATATATTACGAAATTTAAATATAATCCATTTAAAGAATCATAATCTCATATAATCGGTTTACAACTTCAGTTTTAACATCATCCACAATAATTAAAATACTTAAAATAATACTATAATTCATACATTCCGATTAAATCTAAATAACATTAACAAAAATAAATAACAACAAGCAACAACTAGTAATAAAAATAAATAAATGTATACATATATACAATGACATAAATAAATAATAAAGAAATTAATATATAAATAATTTATAAACTTATAAAAATATAACTATATATTAAAATTATAAATAAATCAATAAATTAATCAATAATAAATAATAAAAATTAAAATTAAAAAAATAAAATTTAAATAATAATAATGGTGATTAATTCATAATATAATTAAAATTAAGTAATAAGATTGGAGTACCAATTCGACATGATAATAATAAATTTAATTATATATTAGAGAGTAAAAGCATAATGAGAGTTTGATCAATATATGATTAATTATAGATAATAATAATGTTTCAAAATAAATGAGAATAGTTATTGATTGCTGAGGTCCATATTTATTTTGCTCTATAAATAATATATTTAGAGTAAAATAAATTAAATAAATCTTAATACAAATTATTTTAATAATTTGTGGTAAATCCGATAATGCCATAATGCGGGTTTGTGTTTTGTACATTGGAGTATCTTAAATAAAATAGATTATAATATAAATATATAAGATAAATATATAATTTGAATATAAATTTATAAATATATAATGAATATAAAATAAATAATATAATATAGATATAATATAAATAATCAAAAATTTAAATATATAAATAAATATATCAATAAATAATCAATATAATATTATAAGTTTTTTGAAATTAAAATTGGAAAATAATAAATAATAATATAATTTAATAAAAGAAATTACAATTAAATGAAATAAATTGTAATAATGTAATGGGAATAGAAATATATAACACTATCACTTGAATAAAAATAAACAATAATAATTAAATAATTTAATAATAACAATTAAATAAAATAAAAATAAATAATAATTAATTTAGTAATTATAAAATAATAAAATAATATTTAAATTATAGTATTATATAAATAATAATAATTAAAAATAATATAATAATAATTATATAATAATATAATATAAATATATAATATATATACATAATTAAAAATAAAAAACCGAATAACCTTAATTAAAAAACAAATAAAAAGATAAATTAAGTAAATAAAATTAAATATATAAGTATCATTAGAAAAGAGATTTATGAGCATAATTTTAATAAGTAATTAAATTGAATAAATTAAAATTAAATTAAATTAAATGAACTAAATAATGAGAATAGATATAAATTAAATATAAGTATATAATAAATATAAATTAATAATAAAAATTAATAATAGTAAAATAAATAATAATATAAATACTAATATAAAATAAAATTAAATAATTATAAATAATAATTAAATTAATATAATAAAGAATAAATAAAATCAATATGTAATTAAATATAATAAAATATAAAATAAAAATATAATATAATAAATAAATAATTATAATTAAATATTATAATATAAATAATACAATATAAAATAATATAATAATAGAATTATAATATAATAATAATTAAATTAATAAATAAATAATCTAAATCATATAATATAATATAAATAAATAAATATAAAAATAATATAATAATAATAATAATAATAATAAATAAAAAATAAATTAAAATAATATAATAAAATTATAAAAATTAAAAATAAAATAGATATAAAAAAAAAAAATAAAAACAAAAAATAAATAAAAATAATGAATAAGTAAATTGAGGACAAGAATATATATTATAAAAGAGTAAAAGAAAATCCACTTAATTTATTCAAAATAAGTAAAATAAATAAGTACTAGAATAATTGAAAAATAATAAATATATTAGATTTATTAAATAAATTTCCACATACCGGTATTAATAATACCATTAATAATTAAAATACTTGTAAAATAATAAATAAATATTTAACATGAAATAATAATAATACAACCCAAGTTTACAATTCAATTTGGATTTAGACATATCATATCATGAAAATAAGATAAATTCAATTAATAACATACTTATAATAATTATATATAAGATAAATATATATATTGAAAATATTCATATTATATTATTAAATAAATTATATATAATATAGTACATTTGTATATATCATTTACTGGTATACAATATTCTACATATTATATAAATGTAAAGGATATGTAGTATTAATATATTATAATTTAATTTTTTAAATATATATAAAGTTAATTAAATATATAATTAATAATGCAATTAGAATATTAGATATGTAATTAAATGTATAATTTATTATAATTATATATTAATTTTAAAATTTCATTAAGCTTTTAATATTTAATTAATATTAATTTATTAATTAATATAAATCATTTAATCATAAAAATGTACAATATAATTATTAAAAATAATAATATTAATTAAAGTTAAAAATTAAGCTAAAAATATAATTATAAATATAATTTATAATCTAATATATAATATATTATATTATTATTAATATATAATAATGATAATATTAATTTAATTTTAAATTAATATAATATATATTAATAAATAAATTATATTAATTATAATATAATATTAAATTATAATAATTAATTTAATATATCATATATAATAATGTACCAAATATAATTATTTAAATTATTTATTATATATTATTTATAATTAATAATATATTAAATTATAATAATATAATTTCAATTTTTTTTTTAAATAATATTAATATTTTAATTTTATATGAAAAGATATTAAATGTTAACTATTATTATTAATTAAAATCAATTAATTATATTATTAATTTTAATATTAATAATCTAATAATATCATATAATAATATAATTTATAATATATATATATAATAATAAATTAGATATATAATTATTAATTAATAATTATTAAATAGTAAAATAATAGTGACAAGATATTAAATTAACATGAATCATATTATTAAGACAATTTTATATTGTTTCTATGCATCTATACCATGTTCACTAGAATTTTCCTTATTATACTTGTAATATCAACATTCAGCTTATATCATGACTGATATATTTCTATATGATGAACAATTATATTACATAGAACCAAACCAATACGAGAATTATATTCAGACTTATTATTTCAGTATCCAGCATTATTCACTGCCATCTGGTATTTATAGTCTATTCTATATAAATCAATATATTTGCTAAATTATGTGCGCACATCATCCTCATGTCGATACTTAATCTCATATACAAGCCGAGTCCGCTACACGATTGATAGCCAACTGACGTTTAATTGATAAAACATATCATGATTGAAGTATATTTAGGCAATAATAATCTACTTTATAATATATGAGTATTTGAAATTTTATGTCAACCAAACACTTATACAATAATAATCTACCATAAAAGTATTACATTTCTGAATGCCATATTAACATAAATCGAATTCCTTATCTCAGTTACACATATCTAAGATAACATAACTTTCTACCATTATTCTTGTGCAATAAATAAAGCTGAGGTGCGAATCATATCGAGAAATACATCAAACTATTATGATCACTACTAATATAATATGTAGGCACGTAACCGCTCATTAACATACTATATCATTTATCAAGTTAATGGAAAATAACTTATCAATGGAACTAAATTTGAGAATGATTATTCACTAAATATCTCAATTATATAATAGAGACATAAAATAATATAATATAAAAATGGAATATAAAGAAACTATTTTATTATTCAATAAATAAATTAATACTAATATTTAATATAGAAATTAAATGATAAATATATATGATAATAAATATAAATAATAATAATATATAATAAATAATATAAAATAATAAATAATATAAATTAATAATAATAAAAATAAATATAAATAGAATTAAGAATAATTAAAAAATTTGAACACATTGAAAAATAAAAAATAATGAACAAATATAAGACTAACACCAACTATCAATTTTTAGTGTTAAAATTTAAATGAAAAAATAATAATAATAATTAATAATGTAATAAAAAATCCCAATCAAATTTGAGATAGTTATAAAATGTATTAAGAATCATTAAAATGAGATTAATTTAAATAGTACATTCTATCTATTGGTTTGATTAAAACTAGTTTGACTCTATCTTTCGTTATCTGTAGTGGATTTTGCAGTCTTCTGTCCCGACAAATCGGACTTTCGCTATTTTGGTTGAGCGTACTTATTTATTATATATAGATATCTTATCAATTTCTTAATCATATGTGCTTCTCTTACACATTCAATGTAATATTTATTTAATTATTATTTATTATTGTATTATTATATATTATATATTATTATTAATTAATTTATATATATATTATATATTATATTAATTATATTATTAATATTTATTTAATTTACATTTTTTTATTAGTTATTTCCAATTTTTTAAACTATTTTCAAGTTCAAATCTCTTAATGTTATAAAGATTATTTATTAATTATTTATATATAGTATTATTAATTATTATTATTTATATCATTATCTCCATAATAATTACACTATTGATTGCTATTTCAAATTCTCATCATATAGTTTTAATTCCAAATAATAAATAATAATTATTAATAATATTCTTATTTTTTTTGTACTGTACGTTAATGTATAGAGTGTGCCAAATTAATTTCAGATAAAAATTTGTGAGTTATTTATTGGAAAAGGAGGAAGAATTCCGGAATTGAATTAGATGATAAAATGCCTTTTCATTAAGATTATTATTAGATTGTTAGTTGCAGACACATCAGAGATTGAAAAAAAAAATTAGATTTACTGTATAAAAAATTTATTTTTTAATTTTAACAGAATATTTGCTTTTATTAGGCCTAATATATTATAATTTATTCCTTATTCTGATAAAATTAGGAATAAGAAAATTTAATTTTAATGATTTTTTTTATTTAATCCTAAAAATGAGTATGATTAATTATATATTAATTAATTTTATTTATTACTTATTATTATTATTATTATAATAATTAGTATTATTATAATTATAAATTTATTATAATTTAAATTAATTTAATTATATTATTATTTAATATATTAATATTTACAAATTTATTAAATATTATTATTTAATTTTAATAATTGGTATTAAATAATTTTTATTTTAATTATTATAATTAAAATAAGAATTCTAAATATTAATGTAAGATTTTTTCATTAATTTATAAGTATGATAAGTAGTTATTTAAAGTAGTAGTAGTAGTAGTTAGATAATAGTAAGTTTAATATAAGTAAAGTAGTAAGTATTTTTATCCTCAAGAGCTTCTAATCTTTCATCATATACTCAGCGCGTATAAAGTGATCTCAATCATACAATGTTTCTAAAAGCCAGAATTATTATTTTAAGTTATTAATATAATATTATAATTACTACAAATAATACATATACTGATTCATAGTTTATATCGTGAGGTTATAAATTATATAAAAGTTTCCAATACACATTGTATATGGCCTTAAAATAATATATTTTCAAAATTTAAATATGTGGGTTAATATAGTATAATTAAAAACATTATAAGAAATAAAAGTATTAAGTAAAAAACAATGTATAAGATAAAAATTTATTTTAATATATTTAATAAGTTTTCAAATGAAATATATATGTATTATATATTATTAAATATATAATATTCATATATTATATATATATATATATATATTATTAATATATATATAATATATATAATTAATATATATAATATATATTATATATAATATATATAATATATATATTAATTATTAATATATATATATATTAATATATATATATTATAATTATTATATATAATATTAAATTAATATTATATACATATATATATATATATATATATAAATATAAATATAGATATATATAATTATTATATATATTAATATTATTATATATAATATATATAATATAGATATATATATATATATATATATATATATATATATATATATATTATATTAATATAATATATTATATAAATATAAATATATATATATTTAATATATATATATATATATTACATATATATTATATATATATATATATATATATATAATATATTAATTATAATATATTATTATAATATATATAATATAGTATATATAGATATATATATATAATATATAGTATTAAGAAATGAGGAAATAATAAGGATAAATGATCTAATATACAGTATTGTGTGGTGGGTTTTATTTTATTTTAAAGAAAGAATAATTCTAAAAATAAATATATCACTTTAACTGACAATTACTAAAGTTATAAAACTCTCAGTATTTCATTCCAGTGTGATAAAAATAATAAAACAAGCTACTATTAAAATATCTTACTGAATTATATAAGAGCTAAAGTTCATTTTTTCCCATTTAACTTTATCTATCTCATAAGAAAGATAATTAAGAGATCATAACTAATATTAATCCTAAAAAACTCTGAATCAGAAGAATGGTTTATTACTAAGTGATACTAATTAATTATAATATAATACATTTATTCTATTAAACTATATTACTCTATTCCTTCTCTTCATTAAAATGTCATAGTTTATTAAGGATATTAAAAGTAAATCTTACGTGAGTGTAGCGTGCTCCTCTCAAGGTCATTACAATTATTGTAATTACTATATTTAATTGTATCTTCCAAGTTATATATATATTTATACGTATATTAATATATATATATAAATATGATATTATATATATTAATTATAATATATATATATATATATATTATATAATATATTAATTAATAATATAATTATATATATATTCAATATATATATATATATTATATATTAATTAATATATATATATATATATAAATGTATATTATATATATATAATATATAAAATATATATATATATATATATATATATGTATATATATATATTTTAAACATAATGATTTATGTATTTTAAGATTATATTTACCGAACTTTCTTATGAATAAGAAATGTCTTTTCCTTTAAATAATAATATATCTAAATATATTAATTTAGTTTATAGGAGAAATTAAATTATTATTATAGATAGATTATATATATAAATCTTCACCCCCCCCCCCCCCTACCCCCTTCCTATTATTTAAATATTTATAAATATAATCCAATAAAATATAATAACTATAAAAATAAATAAAATATTATAAAATGAGAATCATTTAATATAATATAATATAAAAATGGTCATAAAAGTTTAATTAAAATGACCTTTTAGACTGTATGTATCATGTTTATTTACCTTAGCTTTTCTTATACTATCGAATTTTTAGATTATTATATATATTATATATATATTAATAGATATATATATATATATATATATATTAATAGAATCATTAGTCAATTAATATATATATAATTATATTAATATATATTATAAATATATAATTAGAAGTATATAATAAATATCATATAATATATACTATATATTAATATATTATAATAATAAATATATAATATATATATATATAATATTAATATTTATATTTACTATAATATTAATTTAATATGATTATTTCCCAAGTTTATGAGGTGAAAAATGTTGTTAATGCTTGGAAATTTATTAAAATATCTTTCAAATTGTTGAGCTTATCTCCCATTACTTTAATATACATATATAATTAATATATATATATGTATATATATATATATATGTTTTTTACATTATTTAATAATAATATTTTATATATAAATAAATATATAAATTATAAAATATATATATATATTTTATATGTTAAATATATATATTTATATATATCATATATACTATTAATATATTAAGTATACTAGATATATATACTAGAATATATACTAGATTTCATTTAGGGAAATCAGTTGAATGAAAAAAGGATCTCGACTTGGTGACATGATTTAAGAAGGTCATAAATATTAAATTTTCTGAATCAAATGAGTTAAAATGATAACGTCATAGATCGTTTTAATTAATTAAAAAGGTCTGTAAGTAAATTTATTCAATTATTTAAAAAGATCATAAACGTAAATTACTTATAATTTGTGTTAAATGCAATCGAAGAGCCAATATAATATTTGAATAAGAAAATTGATCTTCAATATTAGTTTTATATATAATTAATATTTAATTTTAAATTATATTTATTAAGTCTTATATTTAAATAAGTGATAAATCAGTTTCTACTATAAGATAAATGATAATATAATATTAGATATTTTTTATAAAGTTAATATTTTTATATTATATGATAATATGCATAACATTATGAAATAATTTCATTATAGTTTATCAATATCTGAGACATGTCACACGCACCAAAAGTATTAAAAAGTTATAACATACTATTTACTATTAAAATAACCTTAATAATAATAATAATAATAATTAATGTAATTAAATAATAATAATAATAATATAATAATAAATATAATATATTAACATATATATAAATAAATAATTATATAATAAATAATAATTATATATAATAATATATAATAATTATAAATAAATTAATTAATATAATAATTTAAATATATTAGTAATAATATATTATAATAATAATTATAATAAATATAATAAATAAATAATAATAATAATATATAATTATAATAATTAATATAATATAAATTAATAATTATAATATATATATATATAAATAATATTAATATTAATTATATATAAATTCAGTATGAGATATAATATAGATAATAATAATAATAAAATTAAATTTATAAATAATATATAATAAAATAAATTAATATAAATAATATAATAAATAAAAATATAATAATAATAATAAATATTTAATTATATAATATATAATAATAATTATAATTATATTAAATATAATTATATATATAATATAAAATAATAATACTAATAATAATAAATAATAAATAATAATAAATGATTATATTATAAATTAAATAATATATATAAATATAATATATAATAATAATATATAATTAATATAATATACATAAAATAATATATAATTAAATTATAATAATAATAATAATAACTAATAATATAATAAATTCCTCAATAAAATACTAAATAGTTGTTAGTAAAAAAAACTTTACACTAATTCTATAAGAATACTATAATCTTTGAGACACATTAATAATTCTAATTTAATTCGATATAATACTACTTTAGTTTAATATATATGAGTTAACATTATATACTAATATATAACTTACTATATATTCCATGATGTAACTCGAGTATTAATAGTTAGAGAATAAGAGGAAAATAGAAGAGGTACGTGAGCTTGTTTATGAACGATTATAGTATATAGGGGGATATAGATAGGGTAGCGGAATTACTAGAAGCGAAAGCGGAATCCCGTGACGGTAATTATACACTCATTTGCTAAGTATCTAGTTAATAATCCTACACGGGCAACTTAACATCTTTGCGTTTACTCCAGTGTGAGGTATTGTTTTAACGTTTTTTCGAATTTGAATTTATTTACTTTTTTTAGCTAAGGGTATACAAAAATTCTATAAACTTGAATATACAAAATATAATAATAACATGCTATCTAATAATACAATATAATTCTATATATTTATATATATATATACTTACAATATATTATCCGTGAAATAAAACTATGATATCTGAAATTATGATGACACCTATAATAATACATGTTCCCATAATATATAATTAAATTAAATATAATAATAATAATATAATAATTAAATTAATATAATAATTAAATAATAATAATAATAATAAAATAAATTATAAATTATAATATAATAATAAAATAAATAATAATAATGATGTAATAATATAATATAAATAATAAATATCAATAATAATAATAAAATAATATTAAATAATAATTAATTATAAATAATAAATTAAATAATTAATTAATATATATAATAATTAATAATTAAATAAATAATAATTAAAAGTAATAATAATAATATAAATTATATAAAAAAAATTAATAATAATAATAAATAATATATAATTTAATAATA
>JABUQX010134684.1:0-12607 GCA_015478945.1 Trachelipus rathkii | reverse complement strand
TTGTATAAAAAGGATCGGCTAAAATTCGATACCATGCCATACCATAACTACACTCCGAAATTGCGATACCCGAGTACCATCCAATACAATATATCCCATGTATCGGTGCATCACTTGAATAATAATTATCAACTATATATATATTATTACTATATATATAATAGATATATTATACTATATATATATATAGATATATAATATTTTTTTTTTATGTAATATATATAATATACTAATTAATATATAATATTATGATATATATATACTATAACTATTATTACTATAATTATTATCTATATATATAAAAATGAGATATATATTATAATAATAAATTATTTACTATATATATAATTACTATAGACCATTCTATTATCATATGACTATATCATATATAATACCATATAAAATACTATATATAATAATATATAATATATATATAGAGTTTTAATAAGATAAGTTCCTCAGTTTTAACTTTTTTGTTTTCTTAAGTAATGTAACATCGTATGTTATTTTAAAGTTAATACTGTTATGAATTTTGAATTTCGTCTCCACAGTCTTTTAAATTTTTTATTATTTGGCACCTTACTTTACAATTAAGTTTATAGTTAAATCAATTTAAATTACTTTTTATTCTGTAATATTAAGGGGTGCAGAAGAGCTCATGCGGTTTTAACTTAGATTTTTCCTAATATTCTTTACATATTTTACTATAAAACGATTTAACTTTTTAAACTTTCGTTATTAAATTTAGGTCTTAGTGGCTGAAATAATTTTAAGCTGATTGCTACCGTTTGTATTCGGGTTTTCTTGTCTGTGTTGTTTTGTGCTCTGTTTGTTTTGTGTTGTCATGTGCATGCAAGGATGGCAGCTTGTTGCACAGGCGCGGCGTACTATACGCTGTTAACTAACATCCGTGGCTTGCAATATCTAACCTGCATCCGTGGAACACAACCCTCTCTACTCTAAGCTCTAACTTTTGCCTCCTGCTGAGACCCAATTCTAGGAATTCATCCCTAACGTCGTGAAATGGTCGCAACTACAGTTTATTTCATAAGTTCCGTCTAAAGTGAATCAGTTGCCGATGTAACATAAACACGTCAGGTAACACCGTCTCGAGGAAATTCGTCGATTTCCTAACTTCGATGTTCTGTGGCTTAAAATCTTTTCTTCTTCTAACTACCAAATAATCTTGTCTTCTTCTTACCTTTCTTCCAAACAGAACAGATTCACACTTGAACCACCCTTTTACGACTTCTTCACCCCCGAGGACTTGTTATATCTTCTCATCCAAATACCTTGAGGGTCCTCTATTTAGGGGATTTCAATGGACACAAAACACTGAATGGTTGGGTCCTCTCATACTATTAGGTGGGGAGCCGATCATTTAGCATTCTTCAACGATGCTGAGTCAACTAATTAAAGAACCCACACACATTCCGGATCCTCCCAACCAATTCTTGAACACAACTTGATCCCTGGTTTCACCACTAGTCCTTCTCTTAATAAATACACCACCTTCGCTCCTTATTTGCCTAAATCTGACACAACCTTATATCTCTAATTTAATACTTTCTCTCCAAACAGGCCCCATCCTGCCCTATGCGTTTTTTCTGGCACTTTGATCGGCCGACTGGGGGCCTTGCGTTGCTTCTACGCTAACAAATTGGAATGACTGCTGGTCGCTGGTGACGCTGTCAACTTCTGCGGCATAGGCTGGGAGCTGTAATCGTTTTGATGGGATGAGCAAGGTCGTTCCGTTCTTCGACAAATCTTTCTCTCCTTCATAATCCAGGTCGATCGTGCTTGTTCTCTGGCCATCCAGGATAGAGACAGTGCGTATCGGATGGAAAATTCTCTTCTTCCTATTCATCTCTAATTTCATTCTCCCTAGAAATGTTCAGAATCTCTTCGACTGAGCAAAGCGGGTATTTCATCAAAACGAAAGTCCGCTAACCCTTGATTCTCCATTTGATAAATCTTTCTGGCCCTCTTGCCAAAAACATTATTTCTAACAACTTCTGTAAATCTGTCTGTTCCTCCTCTTAATATCGATCTGTTGTTCGTGTTGCTAATTCTTCACTGAAAAAAAAATCTCTTCGCTCCTATTTTCCTCTAACTCACCTGACGATTCTTGGCATCCTCATCCTCCTCCTTCGTGCCTTCCTCAGGCTATCCTATGCCTTGCTGTGTTACATTCGTATCGGGTGCATGGCTCCTGAGATCTATGAACGTTAGGAAAGGCGGTGCCCGTGATGGCATTCCTCCCCGAGTTTTGAGGAATGTGCTTCCGTCGCTATTCCCCGCCCCTCGTTCAAACTATAATCTCTATGTCTCAATACTAGCCACTTTCCCTCAGTGTTGGAAGCCGCACATGTCCAACCTATTCCGAAAAAAGGGAAAGCCGCCGTCTTGACCTTCTAACCTATCCCCTATACTCTACTGTATTCGTATCTAAGATCTTTGAACACTTCACTCATCAACTCTCATTTTCTTAAACATCTGAATCTCATTTCACTCTTTCGAATCCCAGACCGGGCTTCTCGGCGCTCGAGGTCTACTGGCGATTTATTTACTTTCCTATCTTACTGATTTTATGGTTTTCCGCCTTAGGAACTACGGGGAGATTGCGTGGTGGCGCTGACATATCCAAAGCATTTGACCGGGTATGCACGCGTCACTGCTCTTCCAAGCTCCCCTCCTTTGGGTTTCCTACCTTCTCTTGCTTACTTATGTCTAGTTTTCTTTCCAATCGCTCAATAATATCGGCTGTTTTGATGGGGCGACTTCTTCTCCTTTCTGTCAATAGTAGTGTTCCTCAGTGTTCTGTCCTATCCTAACTTTATTCCTACTTCATTAATGATCTTCTCACTGCACATCTAACTCTATTCACTCAAATGCCATGACTCGCCCTTCATTCTTCAACTCATTTCAATTCTGCTCCTCTTTTACTTCTAATTGCCTCTCGTCTTAATCGTTCCGATTCTATTCTCGCTAATCTGGATAAGAATTTCCGGATGGGTCGTCTGAACCTTGTGACAATTCAATTCTTTAAAAAACTCAACCTACAAATCTCCCTCTCTAAGGACACCTTTTTAACTTTCCTATCTCTTTCGACGGTTCTCTCGTCTCCCTGTTGACAAATAGCCTGCCTCAACATAAACAAAAAAATGTCTTGGAAACCTCACATCACAACGGTGCAGGCGGCCTCAAAGAAACTGGGAGTTCTGTTTAGACTGCCGAGACTTTTTTTCCTCCAGTTTTTCCAGCTATACAAGGGCCTCATTCGCCCTTGTAGAGGTACTGCCTCTCTATATCTGGGGTGGGCTCTGTTTCCCCGGTTGTGATAGGGTCGAGTCAAAGGCCAAAAGGCTTATAAACTGTTCTGACTTTCCAGTTCGCTTGACCCTCTATCTTTGCGGCGCGATGTTGGGACTTTATCTCTTTTCTATAGCCACCACAGCGGCAGGTGCTCGTAGGGAGGCTTATCACGAACTCGACCAACAAAAAACCACAAAGACTAAAAAAAGACATCTCAAAAAAAATACAACAAATCGCTACCTTCACCTTTACGTCGCCCTCGTAGAACTAGTGTGCTGTATCTTAGCACACATGAGTCCTTTTGGTCTTATGTGGGTAACTCCAGGCTAAGTTCGCTGCGGATCGCTTCCTTCTTTCCTGCCACATCTGTTCCGTGGAATTCTCTCATCTTCTGTATGTTCTGCTGAATTTAATCTCCCCCATTTCAAAGCCTGCGTCTGTGCTCATTTGCTAATTAACTTTAAGTTGTGACGTTCTGAGCGGCAACACCCCCTCCGAATAGGGTCAGCCCGTGATGGTCGGTCGACAAAACTGCTAAAAAAAAACAATATAATATATATATATATTATATTATATATATAGATACTATAATATATATATATATAATATATTATATATATATATATGTATATATAATATAATATATATATATGGTGATATGTGGTTTAGGCGACAAACTATCATCATCCATTATCTCCAAAACACAATAGTACAAAAAAGGATACAGTGGCTACATCTGGCAAAATTTCTTATTCGTGAAACTGTAAAAAAAAAAAAAAGAAAAAAGAAAAAAAAAAAGTTGAAAAAAAATCATATCTCAAAAACTACAATAGCTACAGCGAAAAGGATACATTTTTGGAATCCTAAAATTTTATTAGGAAAATGTAAAAAATAAATAAATAAATAAATAAATAAACTAAATATGGAAATTGTTTTTTTAGAAGCAGGGGACGATTTAATACTATTATATATATTATTTGTAAAGGTATTACCAGGCAATGTAGGGCTCGAGCCGACGGGGAACACAGGGGGACGTTTTCCATACCCCGTAGGGAGGGCGGAGGAACCCCCGCGACACCGCAATACCAAAGCGCGGGGTTCCGGCGACCCTCCCCGGAGGGGGGGAATTAGTCCTACCCCGTAGTTCCCCGGAAGGCCGAGAGACCCCGACTCCTGCCATCGGTGCGGTATACCCCTTGGGGTATTCTTTAAAAAAAGGAAAAAAAAGCAAAATTTAATAGAAAGTCTATTTAGTTTTTTAACGAGTAACCAATAAAAGTCTTCTAAATAGGCTCTCTAATCATTATTATAATTATTAACAAAAATATTTTTATTTTTTTATCTTTTTTTTACATTTCCTATTAAATTTTACCAGCATTCCAAAAATGTATTCCATTCGCTGTAGCATTGTAGTTTTTGAGATATATTTTTTTCTTTTTTTTTTTTTTTTTTTTTTTATTTACAGTTTTCCGCCCTAAAATTTGACCAGCATCCACCAATGTATTCCTTTTCCTTGTGGCTCTTGTATTTTTAGATATGGATTGATTATAGTTGTCGCTCTAAACCAATTATACCGATATAATATAATATATATATATATATATATTATAATATATGGCAACCAACTAAGTCTATGCAAGGCCCGACAATTTGCGTAACGCCACCTGTATATATATATATAATAATATAGTATAATATATATATATATATAATATATATAGATAAAAATATTATATATACTATATTGATATATATATATATAAATATATATATATATATATAAAAATATAATATATATATATAATCATAATTATATATAAATATATATAATTATATATATATATATATTATATATATATATATATATATAATATACTATATATATATATATATATATAATATCAATGAAATCCACTTAAAACACTTACATGCTTTATTAATTGGCGCATTTGTCTCGTGTGGTACAGTAAGAAAAGCGCCTACGGCCTTACATGCTCTCTAGTCTGATTGTTACGTTCTAGTTAGTTGTGTCTGGTAATATAGCCCTCCAGCTTGTGGCACAATAGCAACCAGGTTCGAATGTACAAAATAGTCTACTTCAACAATATTATCTTGCACCTTAGAAGAGGAGAAAGCAAATATTACTTAAAAAAGAAACTTAAACAATTATTTCACAAAGTAAAACGAAATTTTAAAGAATTTTACCTTGTCCCAAATTACAAGAAGTTGAAAACAAACGAAGATTTCAATGACAGGAAACTTCGTCTTATTGTTTGTCATCTAAATATATATATATATAATAGAAGATCTTTTGATTGGTTTTATGGTATATAATATATATATTATCATATATATATATATATAAATATATATAATATGAAAATAATATATATAATATAATATATATATATATATGAGGGTTCATAAAAGTATCCATTACATTTATGACATGGAAAATCAGGCATACAGGTTAGAGGCTTAGTCCCCTTCAAAATATGAACCTCCTGCAGCTACACACTTTGGTCAACGTTCCTGCCATTGATGAAAACATTTTCGGAAGTCATTCCTCGGAATGGCCTGTGCTTCGTCTAATTTGCTTCTTTGGTGTGGAGGATGTTGGTGTTTTCCACTGGGACGATTGCTGTTTTGTTTTGGGTTCGTACCCGTACACCCACGACTCATCACCTGTTATAAAGTTCTTCATAAAGTCAGTATCATCGGTGGATAGCTGGAAAAGATCTGATGCAAGCATCACTCGTTGATCCTTTTGATCCTCCATTAGCAGGCGAGGTACGAACTTCACTGCCACGCGTCTCATCTTCAAATCACAGGTCAAGATGGTGTCACGTGAGCCAATAGAAATGCCACACTCCTCTTCAACTTCACGAACACTCGCTGTTTTCCCGATCTTAAAACAAAATTTAATGCAGACACGTTGCTCGGTATTTTCACACATTTTCAAAATCGCCAAGGCTTCAATACACACATCTTATCACAATGATCTCTAAATGAGAACTGACTCACATCAGTGACTTGTACCTGCTCGATAGCTTGCATGGACATGTACTGTAGTGAATTTGAGGGTTTTTATTATTATGATTATTGTTTATGGTCATCTTATTATTTTTTCATCATTTTAGTGTTAGGAGACTTTATCATATATTTCATCTTTTTGTTTTTCCTTTAAATTTAAAGTTTAGCAAAGTAGTTATTAAAACGCGAAGTGAGGGCATGAGATTGTAAAGCCCTGAACAAGAGCACTGAGGGAGTAAATAAAGTAGAAGCCGCAGAGAAGAACCGTGAGAGGTCAAGTTTCCACTCCTCTGGGTTAGTGTGAAACTAGTGGACGCGTTTTATTGAAAAGTTAGGTTAGATAATGGGGCTAATGAGTGTACTTGTTTGTTTGCAGGTGGAGCATATTCCGGGATTTTCTCAAAGCGATTTCGGGATCCTTGAACAACTAATAAGGGAATCTCTCATTGAATTATTAAAGGGATCTCGTGAGCCATCCAGAAGCTTTCCCAAATATTGGAAAGAACGAGTGCGTTTATTAGCGCATAACTTCCGCGGAAATTGCCCGCGGAATCAGGAAGCATTGACAGTCATCCCACAACTGGGCAACGAGAATACAGCAGAGTTATTGTAAATTCTGCCATAAAAAAGTATAAAGGCAACATCGCAGTGGGTCGTGCACCATAGGGGACACTTTGGGTGGGCACTTCATGGATATCACTGGCACTTCCATCTTCCCAGTTTGTAATATTTGTTATTGCTTTTTAGCGTATGATTTTCCGGAAATTAGCGGCTCTTAGTGTGAAGTTAACGTTTGTGATTCTGTTGAAATTATAATTTGGAAATCGTCTCGTTCTTTTCTTGTTGTCCCTGATAGTATTGAAATAGTTTTAAGGAGGAAAGGCCCTTGGCAATCAAGGCAACGAGATAGGGTAATTAATTATTTAGCGACTTACAGTGTTAGTAAACTTCCCGGTGCCCACCGCCGTGAGAACCATCGAAAAGAGTTGCCCTTGCCAAGGGAGACAGGCGCGACCGACCGAGTGGTTTTACTGAGTCAGTAACACCGGTCCGGGCGTTGAGATCCACTGGGGACATCCCCGAGAGGTTGCCCTTGCCAGGGAGACAGGCGCGGTCGGGCGAAGTCGGACCGGAGACGGACCCACGCCGAGTTCATCGGAGTCGGGAACGGACGGGAAGGGAAATCCACATAGGGCTTCACTCCCTTAAGGGACAGTCGGGAACGGGAAGGGAACGGGCTAAACCCACGTCCGTTTTAGAGGAGTCGGGCGGTAGGAAAAATCCACCGAGGTGCTTCACTCACGTAGGGATCAAGGTCGGGAGAACGGGAGAGGGCTAGAACGGGTTAATCTGTCAGGGGTTGGTGTCAAACGGGAGCAGTCACCGCGGGCCAACGAACATAAATCCGATACTATATTAGATCGAACCCAGTGATAGCTGTAACGGGTGGCGAGAGTATCACGTTGGAGCTTCACCAACGAATTAACGGGAGGATTAGAAACCCTCCGCCTCGCTATCCACGGCAGTTGCGAAGGTTGCTTTGTCGGATTCGCCACAGTACGGACATGATGCAGCAGTAACCCAATCCTAGCATCAATACTTTGCGCGCGAAAATTGAAGGTCGGATACTTTTTAGACAGCCCTCGTATATATATATATATATATATATATATATATATATATATATATATATATATATATATATATATATATATATATATATTATATATATATATATATATATATATATATACGGTATATAGGTATATATGGTAAGATCTAAAATTAAATAATGGTTACAAGCATTAAAAAATAGTAAAGCTTAAGTAAAAAATTTATTGAAACAACATGAAATCACCTCGTTTCCAATTTACAGCAAAACTAAATTTTAACATATATATCTTAAACATCTTCCATTCTCACCCAGTAAGGTTGCTCAGCTTGTCAGCTGACCAGTATATTTCTCCAATGTCCTTTACCTTTCACAATGTTGGTAATAAAAAATCTACCTAATAAAACTTGCCAAAAAGCATCTAATAAAATCCACCTTAACATACCAATTTTATTTTGTTGTATTATTGTAATTGAGAGAGAAAAAAAAAAACAATAGAATTTAATAAATATACATGCTATTTTGTAGTATAGAGCAGTGGTTGCCAAATTTTTCCTATTTGCGACACACTTGCTTAATTCAGGTTTACCAAAGGCACCCTATGTCAATTATAATTATATTTTTCTTTTAAAAATCAGTTATTTTATTTTTATTATTTTATTAGATTAACATGAAAAAGGAAATAAAATTATGAATTTTTCAAACATTTTCCATCACCGCTATGGGGAAGCTGCAGCACCCCAAATTGCCACAGCACACACTTTGGGAACCACTGGTATAGAGGTTACCCCTTATCAAAGTCACTGATTTTGCATTTGTGGTTGCTGAGATGAAAAAAAATCTAATTCTTAAATGTATTAAAAGTAATTATATATGAAATTCTATACCAAGCAAATGAAATTAAAAATATGAAAACATTTGCTACTTTAAAATAGGATATTAAATTCCTTTTTATTTTTATGTAACAACTTACAAGCAGTCAAATTAAAATTCATTTCATTATTATTTGTATACCTTGATAAGCTTCAACATCCTGAATGCTTCTCAGTTTATTTCATGCAAAACAAAATGTTTAGATCATCTAAGTTAGCCCAGAGTTAGTAATACAGTAATGAATTGTCACAAAAAAAAAAAAAAAAAATCACAAAGCCTCTATTAAAGTTATTGATCATTTTACATTTTACAAGCTTCCATCAACTGAAAAGATACAGTTATTACATTTTCTGACACAGAGCATGGTAATAGTCAGCACAAGGGATAAACACTTTTTGAATTGCTGGTAGGAGGTGCCCAGGGCAGCTGCTGTGAGAGGAGGAGGCCCATTTAATCATTCTGCCATCTTAATCATGACCTGTTTTCTCTGAGAATGAAGGCTCTGGATAAACTACTGCACTATGGAAACCATTGTGATCTTTGAAAAGAAGCCTTAAGCACTATCAGAGCACTGTGTGAGTCGGGATATATAACAGGATTGGTCAGCATTAAGAATTAAAATCCAAGAAAAAGAGAGCACTATTGCAGTGAGTTCTGCTGTAAGGACTAATGTGTTGGTGGGAAGGGAGTGTGTGAAGCTGCAGTCAGGAAAGAGAGTCAGGAGATAGCTGGAGCACATGTTATAATGTGATCTCTTTGTAGAGAAACCAGTATTATTGCATTAGCCTCAATCTCAAGGCTAACCTTGGGTAACAAGTGGAATGTTCCTGTTGCCATACGGATTACTTCATTTTGAATATGAACAGGTAGATGAGCAAAGTTGGTGAGACTTGACTCTTCATCATTCAGTTATAGTTCAGGTTTGGTCAGATGACATCAAAGTAGAAGAGCAGAAGAGGTTTGCAATTTGCACCCCAGGGTATAGAGGTGAGATGCTGCAGAAGGGCAAGAGCACAATGATGAGATGTTTTCTGGTACCTGATTTGAGACAAATGAATATGTAAGGTGCTCATAACCTGAACTGTGAGATAACTGTGATGGATGAACTGTATAAAATCAATTCTGGGAAATGAAGTTAAAGAGGAAAGCTATTTTTTTTTTTTTTTTTTTTCAGACAAGAAATGGAAGCTGGATGAGTCACTTTAACCTGAAACGTTCTTTATAGCCAGTTGCAGCTGTAATTAAAGATGTGTCAGTCTCACCCCAGCTTCGCATAGGGCCAGATTGTCAATGTGCCAAGTGAATTTGAGTCTCCAGGATGTCTGACCACATCATTAAAGCCAAAGGAAAACAAAATAATACTGAAGACACTTCCCCATGGAATGCCCTCATCTGGAACAAAGTATTGTGACACAATGGAGGATCACTGGATTTGAATGGATCTATAAGATATAATGCATCAGGTAAACAGAGGCGGTGACCTCCATGGGCCAAGTGCATGGAGTTTCAAGATGACTCTGTAGCGGATTTTACTATAAAAAATAAAAGCTGAAGCTACAAGTTGAATAAAAATTAGGTAGTGCAGCTCACTACAACTCCAGTCCTCCATATGGTGTCATATGTCTACACAAAGTCAAAAAATACCCTTAGCAGTTAGCACCTTCTTGTCATTGGAAAATGGCTCTCAGATATTGTGATCCAGTCTCAACAAAGAATTATGAAAACAAATTTAAAGCTTGAGAGGGTATGTTAGCTCTCCAGAACTGGGAGGTGGTGGTTGGCAGCCATTTTCTCCATTAGTTAATATGTGAGGTATGTCAGTGAAATTTGCCTCTGGTTGTCAACCAATTTCTGGTCTTTTTTGGGCTTGGGGATCAGGATAACAAAAAATGTTGTCCACACAAATAGAAAGGAATCCTCAATCCAAATTCTATTGCTAAGGCCTAACAAGAAGGCAAATGAAGAAGGATGGATATAATAGAGCATGATATGGGAGAAAACATCCAGGTCGGGGCCTCCATTTTTGCAATTTGCCAGTGCAGTCTAATATTCTACTAGAGTAAAAAGATGGTATAAG
This sequence comes from Trachelipus rathkii, assembly GCA_015478945.1. Taxonomy (NCBI): domain Eukaryota; kingdom Metazoa; phylum Arthropoda; class Malacostraca; order Isopoda; family Trachelipodidae; genus Trachelipus; species Trachelipus rathkii. The sequence goes on along the minus strand of JABUQX010134684.1, from coordinate 1,697 downwards.
AAGGGCTAGTGGGCTGGTGTGAATTTTTTCAAGCTCCAGCTCTGGAGCCAGTATGTTGAACTTGACTCCCCAATCCAGCTCTGATGTAGGGGTGGCATTTTGACAGTCCTCACCAATGAGTAGGTTTGCAACCAGACACACAAGTATTTATTTTTGGTAGCATTGGTTTTAAAGGAAACCTTTCTTTTATGCATGAATGTTTTAAGTCAGGTGGAGGGGGGGGGGGCCCAAATGTGGAAGATTGCATCTCAATGATCTAAATTCAAAACTTCAAGGTAAGAATAAATTATTTCCTAGCTTAGTAAATAGAATCAATTCATTTAAAATGAAGTTAAAACGGTTTATCTCTGTTAGAAAATCAGGATTTGAGTCAATTTTCGCACTTGAAAAAGCAGAGTGAATGTGCTGCTAATAATTTAGTAGTTTGACCAAATATATTGAAAAGTTCAAGTTATTGCAAGTGTCATTTGAAAGTCGTTTTCATGGCTTTGCTAAAGAAGAAAACTCCATGCTTGCATTTTTAAATCCAGTTTCACTTAGTGAATAAAACAAAATGAAGATGCCTAGTAACATAAAATGGAACTTATTGATTTAAAAACATTCATTATTGAAAATGAAGTTTGATAGCTTTTCTCAGACCAAAATGCTTCTGACATGATTAATTTCTGCTATTCATTACCCTGTGAAAATTTCTTAGAACTAAAAAAATTTGCCCAAAGTTATGCATGTCATTTTGGAATGACATGCAGATGTGAACAAACATTTTCATCCATGAAATTGATTAAAAGCAAAATGAGGTCATGAATGACTGATTTAAAATTGAAGAATTCTCTGCTGCCCTCAGTAACAAATTTTTCACCAAACATTGAAGACTAGCAAAATCCAAAGAGGCTGAAAAGTCTCATTAATAATGGTAGTTAATGTTTGTGCCTATTAGATATTGTTTTACATATTTAAATTGTTTAAAAATGTTAATTATGTCTATAAAGTATAAACATACTTTTTTAAAAGGTAAACATGGCACTTGAGTTGCATGGCTAATCTGAACTTGTATGTGAAAATGCATATGCATGGTATGTAAAAGGTTGGCCACCCCTGTTTTAAGTTTTTATATTTTCAGAATCCACTCCTAAAATTTTACTTAATCAGTTTAATCAAAATTTTTCAGCTTATTCAAATTAGCAATAATTGTAGGTACAAAAGTGGGTGTGTTATTTAACCAATAAAACTTGATTGTTGGGAAGTTTATGAACTGTGGTGTGACATAAAAACATGAATAAATTTAATTACTCTGAACATTGTACAAGCTACTGTTAAAGGACTAAATATTGAATTTCACATTCATCTCAACAACCTTTCTATCCTACATGCAGTAGTAGTAGTAGTTCCAAATCCCAAATCACGCCTTCTTCAAGGTATAAAAATTAAATTTTGGGGTTTGTATTTTCCACTTTAATGAGTAATGAAATATGCGTGTAACTGATGTTTTTAAATGCATATAGAAGCAGGTACAAGAACCAAGCCCAATTTAAAAAACTGAATAAATGACATTGTAGATGTGCATATGTATTGAATACATATATGTATTGTTAGAAGCAGGTACAAGAACCAAGCCCAATTTAAAAAACTGAATAAATGACATTGTAGATGTGCATATGTATTGAATACATACCGGTATATGTATTCAATACATATGC
>JABUQX010134683.1:0-32500 GCA_015478945.1 Trachelipus rathkii | reverse complement strand
CTAAGTTAGCATAGCAAGAAGCCACCAACAGCAAGGGATTACATCCCTATATGGTGGTGAACCCCAAGCCGAGGCCCACTACTTCAATCAACGCCTAAAAAAACACGATATGAAGAAAAAGAAAAAACTAAAACAATACTAAAATTCTCTATCAGAACACTCGAAGAAAATGACTCAAGCAAACGAACATTATCGATACTGGACTTCAATTTTCATTTCTAATTTTGGATTATGGTCTTCAGCTTTTTACAACTATCAGTTCGAGGATTCATCGCTGGACATAGCAAACTTCCTTAACGGTATGGATTTCTTTCATCATTTTAAGTTTGGATTATGGGCAGAAATTCATTTTTCCACTACGAACTTAGATTCCTTTTCGAATTCTAAATGGTTCTCTGCCTCTCCCTTTTATGTATGAAGAAATTTTTCAAATAAAGGACTTAAATTTCAAGCAACTTCGTCTCTACATATGTCAAGCAATGTTTCGGCATGGATTTCTTTCATCATTTTAAGTTTGGATTATGGGCAGAAATTCATTTTTGGATTCCACTACGAACTTTGATTCCTTTTCGAATTCTAAATGGTTCTGTGACCGCTCCCTTTTATGTATGAAGAAATTTTTCTAATAAAGGACCTAAAATTCAAGCAACTTCGTCTCTACATATGTCAAGCAATGTTTCTCTCGTAACTACAGCTTTGAAAACTACGTGCGCCGCAATGATCAAATCATGGATACATTAAGAAACGCCTTATACTGGACCTTTCATTGGATTCAACGGTTCGATCGATGTGCCTATTAAGCTTGTGAATAATTCAATTGTTTCAATATCAATAATTATGTATAAATTGTATTTTTATGCATTTAAATGTTTTTATGTTTGTTTATATCCAACGGATATAACCAAATATGCTTATGTTTAAATACACCTTTCTTCTGTATATATAACATTTTGTATTTTATGTATTCAAATATTTGTATATATGTTTAGATCTTTTCGGATGTAACCAGTTATGCTCGTATTTGAATATTTACATTTCTTGTATACTATTTTGCCTTCAAATGTTTATATGTCTACATGTATTCGGACATAATTAGATATGTTTGCATTTGAAAGTATAACTATGTATTTTAGTTAGTATTTCTTGTATAATTATTATAACATACTTTCTCACTCCGCGTGTTTAGCGCAGGAAGTAATGTAGTACTCCATTATAACTGTAAAGAATTTTTAATTTATGTTCGTACTTATGCTAAGATTTGCGCAAGCAAAATTTTAGCATAAGTCAAAAGAAAGTGAAAATAATATATAAACTCGTCATTTTGAGATATTCTTCAGTCAGATACAGAGTCAGAATAAATTAACAAGAAGAATCAAGATACTCTCTCCCAGAAATCCTCCAAACTTAAAACGCTCTCGGCAAGAGCGGGAAATTTCACGGAAGGGCTACGGCTCGCCTGCGAAGAGTATCTCACAGAAGAACTTTTATTACTTTTATACTTATTTCATATTTTACTTATGTTCGGGCAAAAACATCATTTCATATAGATTTCTAAATTACCATCCTATTATATAGGGTACTTGCTCTTAAAGAAGCCACCAATCTCAAGTACTTCCCTATATATATATATATATATATATATATATATATATATATATATATATATATACCCAATGCTAATGCTGTGTAACAGTAATAATAACCAGCCTTAGTAGTAGTATGTAGCAAGAGTATGTAACCTTGTAGTAATAATATCTATAGCAGCAATAGCCATGGCCAATATCCTTTAACCTTGCAGCATGTATCTGCCAACTCGCTGCTCAGCACCAATAGCACCATAGCAGCCAGCCAACCAGCCGTGCCACTTATGTATGTTTATATAACCAGTAGTGTAGCAGCCTGCTGCTTCTTAACTGTAACCAGCAACCAGCAATATGGCTTAATAATAACAACCAATATTGTAATAATATAATATTAGCATATGTATATATATATATAGCCAATAGTGTAGCATGACATAATAATAATATATATATATCGTCGCCATAAAGACAAAACGTCATGATGAAAATTTAAATAATTATACAGTAGAGCGATTGTAAAGATATATATATATATAACTTAATATATATAATATATATATATATATATATATATATATATAACATATATATATAATAATATATAATATATAGCATAATATATATATATATATTTATATATAATAACTAATATATATATATATATATAATATATATATATATATATATATTTCTTTCTATATATATATATACTAACCAGCAACAGCCTTAGCACCTTAATATAACTCTTTCTTTCTTCTTCTTTAACTGCCTAACTGCCTATATGAAATACAGTTATATATATATATATATATATATATAATAACATATAATAATAATAATAATATAATATATATATAACTTTTATATATATATATATATTTATAATAAATATAATATATATATATATATATATATATATATATATATATATATATATATAATAATATATATATATATATATCATATATATATATATATTTTTAAATAATTTTTCTTATTTCTTTTTTAGAAATAAATTCCTTTTGTAAACTAGTCCAAAAGATTCATTTCTTATTTCTGTGTATTTAATTTATTTTTATTTTTATTTATTCAAGATAACAATATTTGAATTTACGCTAAAAACGTTGTTTAGTAAGAAGAAGAGCTTATTTTTACTTTTCAGTTGATTCAGCAGAAAAATTCAAGCGACGATATATATATATTTATATATATATATACCCTATATATATATATATATATAACTGCTCTCTTTGAACATATATAATAGCATATATATATATGTAGCAATAATATATATATTTATCTTTAATATATAATAATATATATATATGTATATAACTATATAACTATAACATATATATATATATGTATAACTAGCAATAATATATAACATATATATGTAATAGCATATGTATAACAATAACTAGCTAATAACTCTTGCTGCTCTTCCCAACAGCCATATGTATATTATATATGTATGTGTAATATAACATATCAGACTCCCATAACATAATAGCAGCAATAATATATATATATATATTATATGTAACATATGTATATATATATATATATATATATATATATATATATATATATAATATATATAACTCTTTCATATAACTACAGTGGATTATGTTATATTAACATATTTTCACAATGTAATTAACCCAGAAAAAACAATAAAATTTATTTAAAATAAAGAAAAAAAAATTCGGCTTAACCATTTATAGGTCCAATGATATTCGGTCACGGTGACTATAACTCCAACCAACGATCTATGTAATAAAGGTAATTATAAAATATAGTAATTATTGCATATATATATATATATATATATATATATATATATATATATATAACTATATATATATATATATATACATATATATACCTTGTATGTAATAACCAATAATATATGTAATAGCACCCTCAGAAACTATATATAAGATAACAATATAATAATAATAATATATGTAATAATAATAATAACAATATATATAATAATATAATAATAATAATATAATATATAACAATATAATAATAAATACAATATAATATGATAATATAATAATAATATATACAGGAAACATATATATAGTAATAATACATATATGTATGCTATAATAATAATAATAATAATAATATAATAACTTATCGTAACTAATAATATGTATAGTAACAGCACCAACGCTGCTGCAGCAACCCAGCGCTATATATTATATATAACACTATAACTGCTTCTTCTTCTTTAGCTACATAACAACTCTAACCCTTATGTATATATATATATATATATATATATATAACATACTTAATATATATATATATAACTAAATATATATATATATATATATATATATACTGGATATCATACCCTATATATATATATATATATATATTAGTGATGCAGGTAACATCCGCATCCGCGGAGCATCCGCATCCGCGCTTTGCCCTGCGGATGTTGCGCGGATATTTATTGTCGAGATTTGATAAAGAATTTTATAATAAAAATACTTAAGATGAATCTGGAAATGAAAATGAAAATGAAAATGAGTTGAAGGCAATTCAAAAACGGCTTGATATTCCATATCTTAATTTTATCAAACACATTCCAACTCGCTGGAATAGTACACTTCATATGATAGAAAAAATAGTATTGCTCAAAGAACCTCTTTCTTCGTACGCCAGTTCGTATTCCAAAGTTAACATTCTTACTAACGTGGAAAATGACATCATATCACATTGCATTAAGCTATTGAAACCATTTGAAGAAATTACCAAAAAAATCAGCGCCTCTACAGCTTTTCTCTCCAATGTAATACCAATAATCTCAACGCTAAAGAAGCATTTTGAGCCATCTTCAAGTGAAAATGATGATGGTTTAAAAAGAATGAAAGATGTAATTAAACTAGAGCTAGAAAAACGCTTTGATTCTGTGGAAATTAATGACCTTCATACTATAGCAACTTACTTAGATTCCCGTTATAAAGGCAAGTTATTTTGTAACAATATTAGAACAAATTAAATCGTTACTTTGTGTTGCGGTTGAAAAACTTCAATCCAAACAGTCTATTGATTCGCCAAACATTAAAAGGAAAAAAAACGAATCTACGGAACCGACACCTTCTACAAGTAAATCAATAACAGATTCACTGGAAGAATTTCTACAGTCCAATAGTGATGAAGAGACACACGCATTGCCAAAAGATGTAGTACAAATGATTGAAAGCTATCACCTAGAAAAACGACTAGATGGAAATGATGATCCTGTCAGTTGGTGGAATGTTAAGCAAAATGTTTACCCACGCATGAGAAAACTTGCAAGGAAATGCTTGACCTGTCCTCCAACTTATGTTCCAAGTGAGGGAGTATTTAGCAATGCTGGGTTAATATATATGATGAAAATAGAAACATACTCTCTGCCGAAAAGGCAGAAAAATTGATGTTTCTCAAGCACAACCTTCCTATATTTGAATTTCAGTACTAGTGCAAAAAGTATATAATAATCCATTGTAAAATCTTTCATTAAGGGCGGAGGTTGGGGAAAGAGGTTGGTGGGTTGCATTTGAGTTGGGTCCCCGTCCCGTACCCTGGTAACACAATTATATTATTAGATTGTGGCTAAAACTCAAAATAAATATATATATATATATATATATATATATATATATATATATATATATGCTAATAATATATATATATATATATATATATATATGTATATAACAACATATATATATATATATACTTATCAAACATCGCATCCGCGGATGTTAAGTGCTTTATCCATCACACTCATCCGCGGATGCACGAAAGAGAAAGGACATCTGCTGCATCACTAGCTTATATATATATATATATATATATATATATATATATCTTTAACTGCATATATATATATATATATATATATATAATAACCATATATATATATATTTTTACAGAGACATCACCACCGCTCACGGGCAAAAGCCTATTCAAGGAGGGGGTGTTAAAATCAACAAAACTACAACTAACGCAAATTACGCAGATGAGCACAGACGCGGGCTTTAAAGTGAGGGAGATTAAATTGAGTAGGAAACACAGAAGATGGAAGAGAATTCCACAGAACAGAGGTGGCAAAAGAAGGAGGCACCACAGCGAACTAGTTTGGAGTTGCTAATATCAACACAAAACTCATGTGCCGATACAGCACCCCTTGTGCTACGAGGGCGTCTTAAAGGAGGTGGCACGCGAGTGGAAAGCTCCCTCGAGCACTTGCCCGATACGGTACCTATAGAAAGAGATAAAGAAGCACCAACATCGCGCCGCAAAGATAGGGTCAAGAGAAGTGAAACGGACAGTTTATAAGTCTTTTGCCTTTGACTCGACCCTATCAGAAACCGGGTGAGGCACAGGCTGAATATGAGGAGCAGTACTCCATACGGGGCGGATGAGGCCACGCTTGTAGCTTCAGATAACTGTGGAGAGGAAAAAAAAGTCTCGCGCAGTCTAAACAGGACTCTAGCTTCTTTGAAGTCGCCTTCTAGAAACCATTGCGATATGATGTTTCTAAGACATTTTTTGTTTATGTTAAGGCCAAAGGATGTTTATATTGTCAACAGGAGACGAGAGAACCGTCGAAAGAGATAGGAAAGTTAGAAGGTGTCTTAGAGGAGGGAGATTTGAAGAAGTTGAGTTTTTAAAGAATTGAATTTCACAAGGTTGGGACGAACACCCCAACCGGAAATTCTGTCCAGATCAGCGAGAATAGAATCGGAAAGATTAAGACGAGAGAGCAGATTCCTAGAAGTAAAAGAAGGAGCAGAATGGAAATGAGTTGAAGAATGAAGGGAGTGTGGAGTCATCGGCATATGAGTGAATAGAGTTAGATGTGAGGGTGAGAAGATCATTAATGAAAAGTAGGAATAAAGTAGGAGATAAGACAGAACCTGAGAACACCACTATTGACGAAAAGGAAGAAGACGTCGCCCCCATCAACAGCAGCCGATATTGAGCATTTGAATAAGAGAAAACTAGACATAAGTAAGCAAAAGAGAAGGAGGAAACCCAAAGGAGGGGAGCTTGGAACGTGACGCGTGCCATACCCGGTCAAATGCTTTGGAAATGTCAAGCGCCACCACGCAGGTCCGTAGTTCTAAGGGCGGAAAACCATAAATCGGTTAAATAGGAAAGTATATCACCGGTAAGACCTCGAACGCCGAAAGCCGTGCTGGCGATCGGAAAGAAGAGAATGAGATTCCAGATGGTCTGTAGAAGTGAGAGTTGAGAAGGGTTTCAAAGATCTTAGATAGAGCACAAGTGAGAGCTATAGGGCAGTAGTTAAGAAGGATCCAGAGCAGCTTCCTTTTTCGGAATAGGTTGAACATGTGCGTGCTTCCAACACTGAGGAAATGTTAGTATTGAGACATAGAGAATATAGTTGAACGAGGGGAGGGCCAGCTCGGAAGCACACTCCCCTCAAAACTCGGGGGAGGAATGGCATCCGGGCCACCCGCCTTCTAACGTTCATAGATCTCGGGAGCCCATGCACCCGATCAAATGTAATCACGGGCAGGAAAAGACATAGGACACCTGAGAGGGAGAAGGTGGAGGAGGGAGAATGCCAAGGAACCGTCCAGGGTTGAGGATTGAGAGAGAGGAAAATAGGAGGCCGAAGAGATTGGCCTTTTTTCGGTTAGTGCTTAACGGGGCCATCAGATCGGGTAAGAGGGAAAGGGTAGATTTACAGGAGTTGTTAGAGATGTTTTTGGCAAGAGGCCAGAAAGATTTATCAGTAGGAGAACCAAGGAGTTGTGCACTTTCGTTTTTATGAGGAATCGCTTTGCTCATGAAGGATATCCCACAACGTTTCTGGCTGAATGAAAATTAGCGAGTGATAGGAGAACGAGAATTTTTCCACCATTAAGCGCTGTCTCTGGCCTGAATGGCCAAAGAACGAGCACGATCGGACCATGGATTATGAGGAGAGAAAGATTTGATCGAAGAAGGAATGAACCTGCTGCCGTCAACTTGATTACAGCTCCCACCTTGAGTGGCGGAAACTGAAGCGTCATCGAAGTCAAAGCAGTCATTCAATTATAGTTGGCGTAGGAAACGACCTCAGGGCCCCAGCTGCCCCGATCAAGGGTGCCAGAAAAAGCATAGGGCAGGATGGAGCTGTTGGAGAGAAAGTATTAAGTTAAAGAGATATAAGGTTGTGGTCAGATTTACCAATAGGAGCAGAAGGTAGTGTATTTATAGAGAGAGGGACTAGTATTGAAACATAGGTCAAGTGTGTTCAAAATTGGTTTGGACGATCCGGAATGTGTAGGTTCTTTGATTTAATTGCTCCAGATCGTTAAGAGTGCTGAATGATTCGGCCTCCTCCCCACCTAAATCAGTATGAGAGGACTAACCAATCAGTGTTGTGTACATTGAAATCCTAAATAGAGGACCTCAGTATTTAGGATGAGAAGATATAACAGTCTCGTGAGAAGGTGGTAAGATATTCAAAGAAAGAGTGAAAACCTGTTCTGTTAGGAGAACAGTACCAGAAGCACAAGATTATTGTGTAGAAGGAAGAAAGATTTTGAGCCACAAAGCATCGAAGTTAGGAGGTTCGAGATTCACGAGACGTTTACAGGGGTATTAATGTTTACATAGGCACACACTCCACCCTTCAGACGGAAATTATGAAATAAGTTATAGTTAGATACATTAAACGAGTTAGAGGGTGAATTCTTAGCCATCTGAGTCTCAGACAGGAGCAAAAGGTTAGGGTTAGAGTTAGATAGATGATATGCAACAGAGACGAAGTTAGATTTTAAGCCGCGGATGTTGGTAAAGTTAATAGAAAGCCCACGTCTATGCAAATGTGCCATCTTTCACAACCACACACACACACACACACACTCCACACACACAAATAAGAACAATAGACTAAAACAAAAGAAGAAATCGGGATAAAATTGAATAAACTAAATCCCAACTTAAATATATATATATATATATATATATATATATAAGTCTTCTTTAATATAACTATTTCTTTCAATATAATAATATGTAATAACAATATATATGTATGTATATAATATATTCTTCTTTCTTCATAAATGTAATATGAATAGCCTATAACTTAATGTATAATAATAATAATATATATATATGTAATATATATATATCATATAATATATATAAACAACAACAATAACAATATACAGGTTCACTATGGTAATATATCTTAATAATAATATAGCATATAGTAATATGTATATATGTATATGTATATAGCAATAATAACCAACAATATATATACATACGCCACTTCCTGCCCATAACCTTAGCCGCACCATATATGTAACCTTATGTATATGTATATATAATATATGATTAACTAGAAATAATATGTAATAATATATATATATATATATATATGTATAATATAATATATAACTTGTACCATGTAGCAACCAGCAATAGCCTTAATAACAATATATATGCTATATATGTATATAATAACTTAATAATATATATATATATATAGCAATAATAATATCTCACATGTAACATATATATATATGCATATACATACATATACTCTGCACCAATAACATATATATATATGCTATATACTCTTAACTGCTGCTGCTAACTCTGCTGCTGCTATATAGCAACCTTAACTTCTTCTGCTCTTTTATATATATATATATATATATTTGCATGTTGGTAATTATATAAATATATAACAAAGTATTTCGCCTAAAACGAAATGGAAAATATTCCTAATACATGCAAAAGAAAATTATAATTAAGAAATAAATGTCAAATGCATTGAAATGCACTTTAAAGGAAAGGCTAAAATTTAAAGAGTTATTAGAGTTATTTCTTTAGGGCATTTCTTCCATTTTTCTCTCAAGTGATCTACTTTAAACTCTTTAAAATAATTCATTTATATAATTTCAAACTTTTTTCCTTAAATGTCATATTAAAATATTTGTCAGAACGTTTTGTTACGTGTAAATATGGTTATTTCGAAAATGTTTTTGAGGTTATTCTAGATTTCTCTTGATATATTAAATTGGATCTTTTATTATTTCTCTATTTTCGAGTTGGGCGAACATAGCAATCTCTATACCGCACCGCACCGCACCGCACCGCACCGCAACGCACCAAGATATCGTGCTGTATCACCGCACCGGACAATGCGCACGGCACTCCGCACCTCAAGGCCCATATATATATATATATATATATTAGCATATATATAATATATAACATATATATATATATATATATATATATATATATATATATATAATATATATATATATATATATATATATATATATATATATATCTTTTAATAACAATATATATAACTACGCTATATATATTTAGTATATATATATATATGCTATGTATATATATATGTATATATATATATAATAAATATATATAATATATATATGTATGTATATATATATATGTATCTCTCTCTTAACATAACAATAGCCTTAGTAGCAAACTAATAGCAGCAACCCAATAATATGCAGCACCAATAACCATACCAACAACTGCTACAACAATAATAGCTAATATATGTATGTATATATATATATGTGTAGCAATAATAATAATATAATATATGTAATATATATATAGCAATATATATATATATGTATAACATTACATTAAAATGATGGTTTATAGTATTAGTAATATTAGCAATATGTATATAATATAATAATAACAATATATAAATACTCATAAGATATATAGCCAATAACCATGCCAATATCTTCTTTGCTAATAGCTATAACTCATATAATAATAGCCAATAATAATATGTAATATATAATAACATATCTTTATGTAATAATATGAAGTAATATTGTACATAATATATATATGTAATATATATAATAGCAACCAACATGTAACAGTATGTATGCCAGCCAGCCTGTATGTAACTTGTAACAGCCCAGCCAACAGCAACCTTCCAGCAGCTGCTAACAATATATATGTAATAACCCCAGTAGTGGCGGCGCTTCATAGTAATAGTAACCTTAACAATATCATATCTTATCAGTAACCAATAGCCAATGTATGTATATGTATGTAATAACAGCTAATATGTATGGCAATAATAATAGTATATATATATATGCTATTTGTAATGTATGTATGAAACCATAATATAATAGTATAACCAGCAACCTTAACAACAATAACTAATAATAATAATATAATAATACATGTAATATATATGGCATATGCATATAATATATATGTAATAATAACTTAATAATATATATATAACCAACATATTAATAATAACCAATATAGCCAATAACTGCTGCTCACCTAGCTGTGCTATAATAGCCATGGCAATAATATGTATATATAAATAATAATAATAATAATATATATAGTAATAATAATAACCTTAACTTAATATATATGTAACTTATGTATATATATATAATAACAGTAACAATAATATATATATAATAATATGCTCTTTATAACTCTTTCTTAACTCATAACCTTAGCATAACCTTATAATATGTAGCATATATATGTATTTATAACCAATAATATGTTTATATGGCTTAGTATACAATATACGTATATATATCAGTATGTAATAATAATAATAATAACCACCATAATTTTTATTCGGTAATTTCCTCACAATTCCCAATTCACATAACTTAACCTTTCGTATAATATATACATAGCACTCTTCTTTATATCAACTCAACAGCCTTAATAGCAAACAACCTTAATAGTAAAATATATATATAATAATAATAATATGTAACAACCAATATACTATACTACTACGTATATCTTCAATAATAATATATAATAACATAATATATATAATATAATATATATTAATAATAACAATATATATATATATATATAATATATATATATATATTTTTTTTACAACCGCATTGCACCGGGGTATTAAAATTCTGTGATGCTCCGCACCGCACCGCACCGCCGCACAGCACCGCAATACAATGTGTCGGGTAAACCTCAATTTGCCTGAAAATTTATTTGCTTCTGTCCGTTATTCTTTCAATTTTTCCTTAAGGATTTAAATAGATATGAATGAGAGAAATTTCACAACTGTTTTTGGGAATTATATATTGTTTTTTTTTGTTTTTTTTTTTTTTTTTTGAGGGGTTTGAAAGTTTCAAGAAATTATAATTTTTTGTAGGTTTAATTATTTAAATCAAGTATGACTTAATGAAAATTTCATTGTAAGGAAAGCTTCGACTCCTTAAACCTTCAAAACAATATATATATATATATAACTTAATATCCAATATAATTTAATATATATATATAGCATATATATATACTTATATATATATATATATATATATATATATATATATATATATAACAATAACAACAACCTTATATATATATATATATATAACTATATACATATATATATATATATATATATATATATATATATTTCTTTCTTTCTTTGCTGCTGTATATATATAACTTAACCCAAGAATAATAACCTCGGAAGTAACTCATATATATGAAATCTATAACAGAGAATTATGTATATGAAAATACTTCTTGAAATTATTTGCTAATAACATATATATAATATATATAGTAATATATATATATATAATAACAACTTAATAATATATATATAATATGTATATTTTTTGTAATAATAATATATATATATATATAATAGCAATAGCCAACCAACCTTCAGTATAACCAATAACGCCATGTATAGCATAATATATAATATATATTTGTATATAACTCTGCTTAGTAATAACCAACATACTGCCTGCTGCTGCTGCTGCTGCTCGCTGCTGTATATAACTGCTGCTGCTTTGCTAACAATATATAACTTAACGCATATACCATATATATATTTATATATATACGGTATATATATAACCTTAATAACATATATATATATATATATATATATATATATATATACTAACCCACTGCTGCTAATTCAGATGTGTGCTCTTTCTATATATATATATAGACTGGCACCAAGTTTATAGGGGTGATTTTTTAGTTTTTCATTTTGATAACGCCTACATTGCAATTTTGTTGCTGGCTAGGATAAAACCTCACACAACAAACTTCAGAAAAAGGCAACATATTTAGTGTTTGCACAGACGAATGGATTGGCAAGGCGCTCGAGTTGGTAGGACTCGGTGCTAGTTAGTAGTTACTGTTTAGACTCAGTGGAAATAGCACTCACTCGTATAAAAAGTGATTTTTATCTCATATATATATATATATATATATATATATATATATATAACATATATATATATATACTCTTATAATATAATAATATATATATATATATATATATATATATAAAGTATGCGTATGCGCGCGCATCATCAAACAACAGCTATCAACAACAGGAAACAACGACTAAAACTAAAATATGACATCATTCCTTGGTTTTCAGTGTGTGTTTGTGCCAAGCCACAACAACAACAACAACAACAACAACAACAACAACAACAACAACAACAACAACAACAACCAAAATACGTTTATGTACATGTGCATATGAACATATACGCACTTACATAACTATAGGCACTCATGTACATACATTTGTGCATACGTGAACATATAAAACGTTTGCACAGTAATCTGGGTAAAGGTTCTATTACTAGTAACTCATAAAACAGCAACTGAAACTATCAATTTATTAAAAAATCCAATCCTTAGCATCCAATCATTTACTATCCTCACCAATAATATCTCCCACAACATAATGAACATATATATATATATATATATATATATATATATATATATATATATATATATATATATATATATATATATATATATATATATATATATATATATATATATATATATATATATATACCATTTATATAATATATTTATAAATATACAAAAATATATATATCTTTATATATTTAGTATTCCTGTAATATATATATATATATATATATATATATATATATATATATATATATATATATATATATATATATATATCTCACACTCCCACATATCAATATTGTCCGAAAAACTACAAACCCAACTTAAACCCTATCAACACAATAAACAATTTAATAATAGGAGGCAACTTCAACGCCCATCACACAGCCTGGTACAGAGAATATCCTTCAGATAACCGAGGAATTCACATTCTCGATGAACTTGATTCCTTAAATATATTAAACTACAACAACCTTCCCACCCGAATCCCTCCCCAAACAAACCAAACCAAAATATTTCCTGACATCAGTTTTTCCTCTACATCTCTCTTTATTAATACTGCATGGAATACAGAAATTGATTTCCCATCAAACCACGTCCCAGAAATAATCACATATAATACAACAAAAATAGTCAACCCCAAAATAACTTCAACCTTTACAAACTACAAAAAAGCAAACTGGCAGAAATTCACCCAATACATCGAATCACACCTTCCTCCACTAGAAATTGGTAATTTCCACTCTGTACATAAAGCCATATATAATATCACCAAAATAGTTCAGAAAGCTTCCAACCTTTACAAACCAAAAGGCCATAGAAAACACTAAACCCCCCCCCATTAACACTAGAAATCTGCAGCTTAATATAGCAAAGAAATCTCATATAACAAAACAACAAAAATCTTATACTCCAGATCTGACTGCGCAAATGAACTCTTTAAACACCCAAATCTCCAATCACACCTCCACCCATAAAACAGAAAATTTCAAGAAACACCTAATCGACAATATGGGTAGGCCCGAAGAAAAAGGAACGTGGCAGAGTGACTAGATTATACTCATAACTCAAAAACAACACTACATTTTACCAAAACCGGCTTTCCAGAGGGACAAAATAATTCCCTCCCTTCCCCCAAACAGCACTGCAATATCTCCAAAAAACTTACCTACGCTCCCAAGTAATAGAAAATAATACGCAAACTAAAAAAAAAAAAACACAATTGGAAATAAACCTCATCACCTTATTTTCTACACAAGAAATAACTATACCTATCAAAACCTTGAAAAGCTCCCAAGCTTCCGGCCCGGACAACATCTCTAACCTACACATAAAACACTTTGGATCCACATTCATATCATTCATTACAAACATCTTCAATAAATCCTGATCTTTTAACTCCATCACCTCACACTGGAAAAAAGCAATTATTATACCCAAATAAAAACCAAGAAAAAATCCCAACCTATCTTCTTCATAACGACCCTTATCCCTCCATTCCTCATTGTGCAAGCTAATAGATAAGATCATACTCACCAAAACTTAACGCAATTTTCATTCCCCAAATCATCCACATGATTTTAAAAAATTCCATTTTACCTCAACAGCCCTAAAAAATATCACACAAAACATCGTAAACAGAATAAACAGAACACCTTCCCACAGAGCAATACTCCTGGCGATTGACATAGTAAAGTCTTCGACACAGTACCTAGACAGGTTTTTATCCAAAAAATTATAAAATCTCCCTTCCATAACAATTACAAAAAATCATTAATTATATATCCGGACTCACTGCTCAGGTATCCAGCAAACATCAAATCTCTTAAACAGTAAAACTAAGAAATGGAGTCCCCCAGGAAGCTAACCTATCTCTATTCCTGTTTAACCTCTTCACAGCTGATATTCCCACCCACAAACTCCCAATTCAAAACTAACAACCTACGCAGATGACATAACTATAACGGTATCAGCAAACAAAAGATTAAATGTCCTACGAACTCTATCTCAGCACGGCTTCAGCAACCAAACAGCCACATTGTCAGCTACATTTAAACCATTCTCAAGAACTACACTTAGCTATGGATCAACAGTCTGGTATCCTTTAACCTCATCTATTAATATAATTAAATTACAAAGAATACAAAATATCGTCCTACGAACAATCACAGGTTGTCTAAAAACCACACCTATCCAACACCTGCATGAAGAAACAAAAATTCTCCCCATTCAGGATCAGCTGGATATGATAGGTACATAATTATACGCAAAGACTTTTGACTATACCCATCCATGCCAAACAACCTTCAAGAACACACTATGCATGGTTTGAAATCTCCTCCCTCTTCCGGTGCAATCTTCTACGGCAAACTCTTTAGAACCATTCCCCCTCCCACAAATAGCATATCTCTCTCAAAACACATTCACACCCACTTTACACAGCAATACCTCAACAACCGCCCACCAAATCACCTCATAAACTCCCATCCCCTGAAATATCTTCAATTCAAAACACACTACCACGAAAGATGCAAATCTCGCTCTCTAGATTAAAATGCGGGCATTACCCAGATCTCCAGAAATACAGACATAGGTTTCAACCTCAAGATATTCTATTCCTACTCTGTCGTAGATGCTTAATAGAAGCTGAAACTGTTGAACAAATGAAACTAAGATGCCCCCCTCGCTTCCTACACGTCGAATACTCTTTCAAATCTCCTCCTTGAGAGACCTGCAGCTCCGCTCTGTGGATATTGCCGGGTTTCTGGAAATGACATGGACCCACCAAATATGCGGAGCCCAGACGCAATATATATATATATATATATATATATATATATATATATATATATATACTATATATCATACGTATATATATATATAAGATATATATAAATATATATAATATATATAATTATATATATATATATAGAACTTTATATATGACTATACCCTACTATATATATATAATAATCATATACTATAAATATTAATAATATTATATATATATATAATTATATATACTAATATATATTATATGATATATATATTATATATATACACACTCATATATATCATATATATATATATAATACTAACCTCATACTAGTATATACTATCATATAAATTACTATAGTATACACTGTAACGGCTATATATAACTATTCACGTATTATATAACCTCATATATATATAGTATATATATATATTACTAATACATATATATTATATATATAATATATATATATATATATATACAGGGTAGAGTCAGAAAATACCGGAACATTCTGATTACAATATAATTAGTGCGTGTTGTGAGAAATGTGTGCGTATACATGTAAGGACGTATATCGGTTCAGTTTGCTTTGAGGAACTGTCGTTGTATGTTGTCAGCAAGAGTGTTAATCAAGAATAGCCCACTTTGAGTAAAGAGCAAACATTAAATTCTGTGTCAAATTACAGAAAACGTTCACAAAAACATTCAAATTGATAAAGGAGGTGTATGGTTATGAATCATTATCGCGAACTCGAGTTTACGAGTGGTTTACTCGCTTTGAAGAAGGGCGGGATCACTGGAAGATGATGAGCGTGTGGGCATGCCATCAACATCTCGTAATGATGACACCACTGATAGAGTACGAGAGGTAATCTGAACTGAAATGACCGGAGACAAACCATCGACGATGTTGCCAATATTGTCGGGATTTCTTATGGCAGGTGTCACTCAATTCTCGTGCATGATTTGAATATGCCCCGTATCTTGTCTCAAGATTTCTCACTCAGGGCAGTGTGAAGAGCGGGCTTACATAAGTTGATAGTTCATTGCTATGGTAGATGAGGATCGAGGATTCTGAGTTGAATAGCGATAACTGGTCAATAACTGACCGATGGTACGTAGTGTTCCCTGTACTGAACTCAAGCAAAGCGTCAGACCTCTGAGTGGAAATCATCGAGTTCACCAAGAAAACAAAAGTTTTGAGCAGATCGCTCAAATGGTAAAGTATGCTGTAGGTCTTCTTTGGCATTAAAGGTCTCGTGCATAAGCCCATACCCCAGGGTCGTACAGTTAGTAACCAAACGTATGCAGATTGTTATTCTCCGTCGTCTTCTTGACGCAATCCAACGCAAACGTCCTGAGCTTTGGGAACCGAAAAATTGGGTATTGCACCATGACAATGCCCCGGCACATCGTTCACTTCTGGAGTCCTGGTCTTTGAATATGTGATGAACAGTCACGAACCTGTGCTTTCTCATCCTCCTTACTTCCCGGATTTGGCTCCAGATTATTTCTATCATTTCCCCTGACATGAAGGATCTGTTAAAAGGGGGACGATTTCACTCAGCAGAGAATATTCAAAGTACTACGACGCGTGCGTTGAAAACGGTAACAAAAGATATAGTATGTTGTACCATATACGATAATAAAATTTAGTTAAAAGTTCCTGTATAATTTTACACTACCTCTTATATATATATATATATTAATATATTATATATACAATATATACTTTTAATATTATATAGTATATATATATATCATATATACTATATATACTACTTAGTACATATATATATTACTATAACTTATTATATATATATATATATATAATATACTAGATATTATATATATATAATATACTATCATAATTAAATTGAATAATACTACTATATATATATATATATATATATATATATATATATATATATAAATATATTTATATATAGTATATATTATAATATATACTATACTATATAAATATCTATATATATATATACTATATTAATATATATATAATATTATATATATAATATATTATATAAATAGTATACTCAATCACATATCATAATATATATTATATATATATATATATATATTACCGTATATACTATATATATATATATAATATATATAATTATATATATATATACTATATATACATATATATATATATATATAGATATATAATATAATTATATATACTAGCTTTATATATATAACCGAGTTGTTTATATATACACAACTATAGATATACGCTCCTATCTAAGAGATTTATATCTATATATATATATATATATATATATATATATAATATATATACTATATATATATATATATATATATATATATATATATATTTAAAACACCAATACCACTAAAATTTACTTAGAAGGACAACGTTTCTACCCAGACACCGGGCCCTCTATCAGGTCCGAGTATAAATTTTATGAAATTTCCTCATTACGGCCTCAACAATGTGTAAAATCTTCCTATTGTTACTTCTAAAAACAAACTTAACATGGTTCTAATTAATAAAATGATTTTAATTATAAATATGATAAAAGAATGCACCATTTTGGTTGTAAGTTCTAATTCAGAATCTGTGTTTAGAAATTCTAAATTGTAAACTTTTCAAGATCTTCCCCACATAAAACCTGAGACGATCTATACAAGGAATAAAGTAAATTCTTCCACGTTCTTAAATGGGGGTCACTCCTAATAAGCACCCCCCCACTGCTTTTCATTAACTGGAACCATGCTAAGTTTATTTTTAGAAGTAACAATAAGAAAATTTTACAATTTTTAGAAACAGTTATGATGAAATGTTATATAAATTTTAACAGTGTTCCGGGCGCATGCGCCCTGGAGAATGATTTGGTGCAGATCGTTTCTTCGACTTTTTGCGATTTGGCAGGGACTCTCACTCTTCTTCATCTACTCGGACCTGATTGAGGACCAGGTCTCTTGGGTCGAAAGGTGTCCATCTTAGTATATATATATATATATATATATATATATATATATATATATATATATAGTATATATATATATATTATATATATATATATATATATATATATAATATATATATTATATATATATATATATATATATATATATTATATATATCACTATATATATATATATATATATATATATTAAAAATAAAAAACCACTAAATATAACAAAGAGGGTAAAAAGAAAAGAAAAATTAGCACTTTAATTGTGAGATATTAAAAGAGAGGGGGGGGGGGGAAGGCGTAACGTTTCGACACTCCCTCGTGTCTTCTTCAGACGCCAGATAAAAAATATTATTATTTTTTATCTGGCGTCTGAAGAAGACACGAGGGAGTGTCGAAACGTTACGCCTTCCCCCCCCCCCCCCCACCTCTCTTTTTAATATCTACAATTAAAGTGCTAATTTCTTCTTTCATTTTTACCCTCTTTGTTATATTTAGTGTTTTTTTACTTTAATTTGTTGTTCGAGTGCAGTGAAGGTGGAAGTGACTCATAAAAATAATTTTGATATATATATATATATATATATATATATTATATATTATATTATCATATATATATATATATATATAATATATATATATTATATATATATATATATATATATATATATAAACTATATATATATATATATATATATAATATATATATATATAATATATATATTAGTTATATATATATATATATACTATATATATATATATATATTATATATATATATATATATATATATATATATATATATATATATATATAATATATATATATATAATATATTATCATATATATATATATATATATATATATATATACTATATATATATATTTATATATAATATATAATATATATATATATATATATCATATACTATACTATATATATATATTATATATATATATCATACTATATATATATATATTATATATATATATATATATATATATATATGAGTATATATATATAATATAATATGTATATATATATATATATATATTATTATAGTATATATTATATATATATATAACTATATATATACATATATCAATATATATATATATAATATATATATATATATATATATATATATATATATATATAATATATTAGTATATATATATATATCATTACTATATTATAATATATATATTAATAATAGTAATATATATTATATATGGACATTTATAAGAAGAGATGTTGACTCCATTTATACGGTGGGAAAATTTTCGATAAGAAAACAACGAATTTCGGGCCTTTTCGTTATTGCTGCAATTTCATTATTTATTAGCGTTATTTTGCATTTTTAATTTTTCAAGAAATTAACAAAGATTTTATTTTTATTATTATATTATCATTATTATTATTATTTATTATTTATTTATTATTATTATTATTATTATTATTATTTATTATTATTATTATTACTTATTATATTTTATTATTATTATTTATTATGTATTATTATTTAATATTGAATTTAATTCTAAGTTCTTTCATTTTTATTATTTGATTTGTTCGATTAGTATTATTAATTTACAATTAAATTTTTACTTTTAAAAAAAAACTCCCCCCTCGGACCCGCAAAGCTTGTGCGGAGCGGGCACCCCGCTCTGCGGGGGACGGCGGGGGTATGATATAGAGGGGGGGGCCGAAGGCCCCACCCCGGATCAAAACATAAATACTATAAAAATATCAAATATCAATTTATTACTGTCAAGGGTTTCTACAAACTTTACGTATACATTCATCAATTAAACTGAAATTAAATAGCCTTAAGCACGGCCAAGCTACTTCATTTTTATTAAAGACTATACGTGTGAAGCACACAAAAAATATATGTCAATTTCTTTCTAATTTTTGTTAATATTAATTAAATTACATTTGAAAATCCAGTATTTACTAATGTATTTAACCTCAAATCATTGAAATTACGTTACATTTTTTTTTGATTTTCGTTCCTGGAGTCAACATCTTATAAATAGCCCTATATAATATATATATATATATATATAGTAATAATATATATATACTATATATATTATAATAATATATATATACTCATATATACTATATATAATATAATATATATATATAATATATATCAATATATATATATATAAATATATATATATATATATATATATATATATATATATATATATATATATATATCTCAAGAACTGGGTTTACGAGTTTTGCTTTTGCCAATGCAATATGAGAAAAAATATAAAAAAATAATAACTACAATATTCAGTATTATGATAATTAATCTTCACCAAATTAGGGAATGATCCAATCGTGCTGTCTCATTTTCTGGCAGAATCAGTAAAGTTCCAATTTGGGTATAATTTTTTTTTATATTTTCATGTTACTTTCACCAAATAAATGAGAAGCTGTCGAATTGAATGGTGTCTTAAATGTCGTTCTGTGTTTCCATTTGTTTTCTATTGGCGGTTGAAGGAAAACCATGATTTTGAATATTTGAATATGTAAAAAAAATCGTTTGTCGGAATGACTTGAAAATTGAACTATACTCGTAGATTTATTATCTAATATCCTTTACGATAAAGTTTTGATACCCTCTTTTTTGGAAATGTTATCGTCATTACCAAGAAAGAGATTTTTTTTTATATATATATATATATATAAAATAAAAATTGTAATAGTTCTCTTCAGTTCACCCGATCATTGTGAAATTATCAAGGCATATGAGTTTGTGAGAGTTACACAAGACACAGGAGAAGAAACAAATATCATAAAAATGGAAAATGGTTGGGTACACAAAAAAAATTACCTACATAAAAAAGGTGTACCTTGCCCAATCTCATACACTACGAGTATTCTAATTTTATCAGATAAGTAGAAAAAAGCAAATTTTTTATTTATGACATAAAAAAAAAAAAATTCTCCTTTACGGTATTGGTGAAAAAAGAATTTTTGAAAGCAGATAACAAATATTCATCCCAAGAGATTTTAGATAATAGATCTATCTATGCATAGTTTAATTTTGAGGTCATTTCAATAATTAATTGGTTCTTGACCTATTAAAAAAATATAGAAATCTGTTTTTTCTTCATCAAAAGTAGTAGGGAGGGCCAACTGGACAACGATGGTCAAAATGACCAACGGTGATTTTACCTTCCCGTGACCTTTCCTGAGGGTATTTTTACCTGCCCTTGACCTTTTTTGACCTTTACCTTTTTGGGCTTGACCTTTTTTGAGGCCCAAATTTTTACTGACCTTGACCTTTTTGGGCCTTTACCTTTTTGGGCCTTTACCTTTTTTTCGACCAACCCTTTGGTCTTCCATGGGTCATTTTTGGCCCACGGTATTTTTTGAGAACCCTAATTTTTTGAGAACCCTAATTTTTTGAGAACCCTAATTTTTTGAGAACCCTAATTTTTTGAGAACCCGAATTTTTCGGCAACCCTAATTTTTTGGCAACCCTAATTTTTGGGCAACCTTAATTTTTTCGGCAACCCTAATTTTTGGCAACCCTTCGAAGAAAGGGTTGCCCCAAACGGTTGCGTCAGCAACCGTGTTGTATTACCCCCCTATTTTACGCCCCTTAATTTTTTCGACCGTCATTTATTGCCCACGGTAATTTTTGATCTTCCTTTAGGTTTAAAAACTAAAAGATTTATTCACCAGGTGGACGCACCTTGCCAGATACATGGGCAATTTTGGCCGCACGGTAATTTTTGGCTACCCTTTGGCCTTCCATGGGTCAATTTTTTTTCGATGAACCTTTGGTCTTCCATGGGTCAATTTTTGACCCACGGTAAATTTTTGATCTTCTTTAGGGCTTTAGCCCTATTTTTTGACTGTTTCACTTTTGACCATGATACTTTCGGCTTTTACCATGCGCATATACCGTGCGGTCAAATTTGACCCCACGGTTAATTTTTTGTCTCTTTAGGAACGTTAGACCCGTTTTTGATCGTCTTTACCTTGTGACCATGATATTTAGCCTTTGACATGATAACATTACCATGGGTCAATTCTGACCCACGCTAACTTGATGGCTTGATGGTTCCAATCACCGTAAGGAGTATCAGTGATTTCTATTAGTGTTCTATATATGTCTATGAGTCCAGGTGAGTGACAGTTGGAGTGCCAACGTGGATGTGCAATGCAGGATGCTGTGCCAATGAGTGCCAGCGGAGTTGCCAATGAGTGCCAAACTGCACTCCCACATAAGTGCCAAAGGAGATGCCAATGTGCCAAACGAGTGCCACTTTTTTCAAACCTTTTCTAGCCTCCCCTGAACCCCGAATAGCCCTAAATATGGTGTCTACCCCTAGGTAATAAGGATGAGAATCGATTTGTATATATACAATCTGCTTAGAATGCTTCCCTACTAGAGTATATTTATTATAACATATAAGCCACTTACACTCTCCAAGACACTACATTAAACCACAATACACGTTACGACTCAACACCCACGCACCAGGACACTTTACACTTACACTCACACCACTCATATTTTGACGCCTCAGCATTAATGCCTCAGCAATGATGTCTCAGCATTAATGCCGCAGCATTGATGCCTCAGCATTAATGCCTCAGCATTGATGCTCCATCATAAATGCCTCAGCATTGAGCCTCAACTTTGAAGGTCATCTTTGAGACTCATCTTGAAGTTCATCTTGATGACTCATCTTGATACGTCATCTTGATACCATTCATATTATGATTCATCTTTTCGATGAAAATCACACATAATTGATGCCTCATCCTCTACCCACATATAAAACAAGTTAATATAATGTCTTCCCAAGTTCAAATTGAACACCCAGGGCGCAGTGTGCCCCTCCGCCGCAAAGACAACCAGCCCGCACACCGCAGGTGCGGATCCGCCGCGTTCCCGCCCGCCGCTGCGCCCGCCAGGCGCAATATTTCCGCGTACCCGCCGCCGCGTGCGCCCGCAGGCGCAATTTTTCAGCGTACCCGCCCGCCGCGTGCGCCCGCAGGCGCAATATTCCTGCGGGAATGAAAAATATATATACTATAAGTCATTACATTTTTATTATACTTAAAATATGCACAGAATCCATTGTAATGCTATGAGTTACATGGCATTTTTAATTTCATACGTTAAAATTTTCTTATTATCTATTAAAAACATTTTCGGCGACACGGCTAAAACTGAACAGATTACAGATCTATTATAAAAAGTACTTTGATTCAATATCAATTTAAAATTAACATGTAAAATTTATACCTTTTATATTTTATAAGTTTTAAAAATTGTATGTAAGAAGAAAAAAATTCAGCAGTGTCTTGATATATAAACATTTCTATTTACGTAACAATTGTACGAAATGTATTAAAAACAGTATACCTTACGATACCTTAAAGCAGTAACAAGCAGTAAAGAACAATTAGAGTGTTATTACCTAAGTCACCTCAGGGGATTAGTCAGCCTTTGTTTTACTGCTTACTGCTTTAACTTCTGGCTTTTACTGCTTTAACTCAGTTTTACTGCTTTAACTTTTCTGCGCTTTACTGCTTAAACTCATGTTTACTGCTGTTAACTCTCTAGCTTTACTGTTTTAAACTCTTGCTTTATGTTATAGCTTCACCATATTCTACAAATATCATTATAGATTTAGTTGACATTTCTTTATATTTGTTGTTTAAAAAGAGCTGGTGTAAGTAAATGATTTCTGTAATATTAGCAAGATTTTTTTTCTCGCAGGTTTAGTTTTAGCATTTATTAATTTTGAGTATTTGAAAAATAATTTAAAAATCAATACAGGTCGAGTAACCCCAGTATTCCAACTCTCATTTCTCGTCATAACCGTGATATACTTATTTATATATACCCTCCTGTAATATTTATTTTTTCATTAATAAAACTCGACTTTTGCTTACTGCTTTAACTCATTTTTACTGCTTAACTTTCTGCTTTACTGCTTAACTCATGTTTACTCTTTTAACTCTCTGCTTTCTGTTTAACTCTCTGCTTCTACTGTTTTAACTCTCTCTTACTTGCTTTCAACTCATATATATTAACATTATGTTCTTTATATTTTAATTTGGTTTTAATACTTTTTATTATATTATTTCGATTTTTATTTTTGTTTTAATACTTTTTTATTTTTTAATTGTAATGTAAGGAATAAAAAAATTCAGAGTGTCTGATATATAAACATTTTATTTTAATAAAATTGTACGAAAATTTTATTAAAAACATATACTTTACATACCTTAAGCAGTAAAGCAGTAAAACAAAGAGTTTATTACCAACACCTAGGATAGGAGCCTTGTTTTAACTCCTTTACTGTTTAACTTTCTGCTTACTGGCTTTAACCTGTTTTACTGCTTAATTTCGCTTACTGCTTAACTTTCCTTTACTGCTTAACTTCTGCTTTACTCTTTAACTTCTGCTTTACTGTTTTAACTCATATATTTACTACTTTAGCTCATATACTTTATTAACATTATGTTTTTTATTTATTATAATACTTTTTATTATTTTTATTATATTATTTTATTTATTTTTAGTTATATTTATTATTTTATTATCTTATTTTATGTTTATTTTTATATTTATCTGTAAACATTATTGTTTTATTTTAATTTTGTTTAATCTTTTTATTTATTTTATTATTATTTTATTTATTGTTTAGTTATTTATTTATCTATTTTATTATCTTATTTTTATTTTTCTTTATAGACGGCCTATTATGACTTGGATAGCTATTGTATTATTATTGGTAGCATAAGGAAAAAAAAAAGATACATACATGAACACAAACACACACACACATTCACCTATTCATTTATACACAATTCACTATGACACTTATACACACATTCACTATGACAACCTTATACACACAGTTCACTATGCACAACTTACATTTTCCCATAGACACTTACATGTTACACAGATCAGAATCAGGAAAATTACTTTTAACATGCCAGTTGTACTGTACAGTCATAAAGGACTTACTTGTCATTCACAACAACAACACACAGATTTACTTACAGCTCACACGAGTTTTAGCTTACCTCACCACAGATTACTTACAACACATAGATTTACTACACTCACACAGATCTTATACTTACACTACAACAGACTACTTACACTCCACACACAGTTTACTTACAGTCACAGAGATTTTAACTTGCAGTTGCAGAAATTGTTCCTACGTTGAAATCACATATAATTGCAGTGTTAATAGTAACATTACCAGCATTATGTAAAAATTTTATGTTTTGCAAAAAAATATGAAAGATTTTAAAAATCCATGTCACATATAACAAAAATCATTTCAAAGTGTCTTAAATGATACTGTTGATAAATCAATCATTATCGTTGAACAAAGAATTTATTATTAACGGTTATACTTTTGTTTATAACTTTATAACCTTAAAAATTTTATTATGCTTTTTATTAAAATGTTATAAAATTTTATTAAACAAAACATCTA
This sequence comes from Trachelipus rathkii, assembly GCA_015478945.1. Classification (NCBI taxonomy): domain Eukaryota; kingdom Metazoa; phylum Arthropoda; class Malacostraca; order Isopoda; family Trachelipodidae; genus Trachelipus; species Trachelipus rathkii. Next base: position 5,905 of record JABUQX010134683.1, on the reverse strand, counting down.
TTTCAAGTTCTTACAATTTGTCAGGAAATCAGGAAAGGTCAGCCCTAGCACCCCTCTACACCAGCTATGCCACGTTTTCGTTCTATTGACTTACTGCTTTACATCATCTTTTACCCATGTAATAAGTATCAAAATAACAAAATAAGTTCTTCTCTGTTAACATATCATGTATTTTATTAAAATCTTCTAAGTTCTTATTTTAAAAATAACAATTATTCACTTACATTAATATTATTCGCTCGATGTTAACTAAGAAATATTGTTTCAAAGTTTTTTAATAATTCGTATTTCTTTATATAGTATTATTATTATCAGTACATGTGACAAACCATCACGAGAAAACACAACAACCCGCAATCCTTACAGATACGGAAAACTGACCGGACCTCTCTCTGTTAAAATGTCGGGAAAAATAACTACCTTAGTCTAAGATTAAGGATAATCCTTTTTACCCGGGGCGATTTAGGCCTGATTCCAGGTCAAAATATATATTTCAAACTGACCTTTTTCTGTAAAAGGTGGTGCATAACTCACGTTAAGGCCTAAAATTTTAGGAATAAACCTTTTTCTTGTCAACGATTTAACCTGAGACTAGGTCATACGTGAAGATCATTATAAACCACGAATCGGGAATCAATGTTATTATTATTTTATAAAATGTATTTTCAAACTGAAACATGCTGAATCGGTAAGATCCTAAGCAGGTAAGAAGGAAAGGTTTACCTTTCTTGTGAGTGACCGGAGTAATCCTTATCTCTATTATGAACCTCGTAGTAGAGACTTGTGATTGGTCGAGAATTATTATATCGCTTTTAGGGTATGAAAAACATGTTTTTCATATTCTTAACCTTGCCTGGGATCGAAAGATAAATATACGGTAGAAGTAGATTTATCTCAGCGAAAGTAAAAAATAAGATAAAAGTGGATTTACATTCGTGAATATTAATAACAGTATAATACAGTCATTTATATATATATATAATATATATTATAATATATAATATAATATATATAATATATATAATATAGTATTATATAATTATATATAGTATATATATATATTATATATATATATATTATATATAGTATATATATATATATATATACATATCATATATATATATATATAATATATAATATATATATATATACACTGGTGAAAAAAAAATAGGTAAAATGATTTTATCTAAGGTCAAAATAAAATAAAATACAGGAATTTTATTATATATAACACTTTCCACATACATTTTACACAAAATGTTTATGATTATTTTATATTAAAATTCCCAAATCTTTCAGATATTGCCAATCATTTAATCATGATCGATGATATAGTTTCGTGTCTCAGTAATACTTTCAGTTAACACATACGTAAAGAGTTCCCTCACGATATCATAGTATATCTACATTCTGGTTCACCTGATAAATACTTTCTTGCCAGTTGTTTTCTAGTAGATAAATGAATTTCGTTACGTCGTATAGAATTAGACAGGGGTCGATGATAACCCGTAGGATCATCGATCAGGGTTTTCTTAAATGCGTGGATCTTGGTATAACATGTAATGAAATACGTTTACGTAATTAGATGAACACAGTATGTCTTCTTCAGCTGTTATATTAACCATGCGCTAGTACCTCTAAACATATATTTCATCTGCGCTAGGCCTGAAATGAAGAATCCAAATGATGTAGGGTTCAAATACTGATGTTTCATTATTTCTCTTCCCATAATCTAACTTCCAAACTGATTAGGTTTTGTGGTTATAAAATGCCTAGAGTAAGTTGCTTTATCGCTGGTGGGTCTTCGACAGGCTTAATAACTGTTTCGGTTCAGTTTAAAGCTGAGCTTGTTTAAAGAATTCTGAAGCCACTCTTCAGTGTGATTTCATATACAAAATAATTCATCTGGACTCACGAAAATACGCTTGTTTTTATAACAGGGTGATTGGGTGGCACACTTGAAAAATTTCAAATCCATCGGGGTTTTCGTTTAATGAAAACCTACTGTCCGGGATTCTTGATTTCCCACTGGGACAATGTCTTGTATTGAGTTATACCTGTTAAGGTGAATCATGATAATACAACTTAGGGAAAATAGCATCTTTATACAAATCAGAGAACTTGTGCAACGCTTAAGAGCCAAAACGGACTATGATTTTAAAGTGAGTTTGGATCTAAAACACGCATCCTCCAATATAATTTTCAGTTCCAATCAAGATTTAAGTTCAGGATATGAAAAACATGTTTTTCATACCAAAAAGCGATAAAATAAATCTCGACCAATCACATACGAGGTCATTAGATGATAAGGATTACTCCGGTCACTCACAAGAAAGGTAAACATTTCCTTTCTTACCTGCTTAAAAGGATCTTTACCTTCCAGCTATTGTTTCAGTTTGGAATATATATTAAAAATAATAAAACATTGATTCTCGATCTTGGCTATACTGAAATTACCTTTTGACCTAGTATTAGGCTTAAATCAGCCTGAGATACAAAAAGGTTTTATCCTAAATTTAGTCCTAACGTAGTTATTGCACCACCTTTTACAGAAAAAGGTCAGTTTGAAATATATTTGACCTGGAATTAGGCCTAAATCGCCCCGGGGTACAAAAAGGCTTATCCTAAATTTAGACCTAAGGTAGTTATTTCAACACATTTTACAGAGAGAGGCCAGGTCAGTTTCGTATCTGTAAGGATTGCGGGTTGTTGTGTTTTCTCGTGGATGGATTGTCACTGGACATAGATAATAATAATTAATAATAAAGAAATCGAATTATTTAAAAACTTTAAATATTTTTAGTTAACATCGAGCGAATAAAATATAAATGTAAGTGAATTAATTGTTATTTTTAAATAAAACTTATGAAAATTTTAAAAAATACAGATATCAGCAGGAAGAACTTATTTTGTTATGTTTATACTTATTACATGGCTAATGATGATGTAAAGCAGTAAGTCACTAGAACAAAATTATCTAGTTATTTTGGTGTAGAGAGGGTGCTAGGGGAGCTAACCTTGCTGATTATGATTATTGCTTAAGCGTAGCGTAAAATAGTATGTTTTTAATAAAAAGTTCTCAATAAAAGTTTAGTAAAAGTTATTTAAAAACTTTGGATAGTTAGAAAAATTATAAACAAAAAGTATTTAACAAGTTAATAATAAATCTTTGTTCAAAGATAATGATTGATTTATTATAGAAGTTTTAAGAACTTTGAAATAATTTTAGTTATATTTGAATGATTAATATAAAATGTACTGTGTTTAATAAACAGTCAAAATGTTTTACAGTAAATTATACGTTAATGTGTAAGTGAGTGTGCGTGGGTTTGTGTATCTGTGTTGTGAGTGTAAGTAAATCTGTGTGAGTGTAAGTAAATCTGTGTCGTGAGTGTAAGCGTAAAGTCTGTGAGAGTGTAACGGTAATCTGATATTGATGCTGTGAGTGTAAGTAATCTATGGTGTGTTGTAAGGTAAATCTGTTGTGAGTGTAAGTAAATCTGTGTGAGTTGTAAAGTAAATCTGCTGTGTGGTGTGAGTGTAAAGTAATCTTGGTGTGAGTGTAATTAAATCTGCGTGTGTAAGTAAATCTTTGTGTGTGAGTGTAAGTGTAAATGTAAGTGTCTTTGGGTGTATTAAGTGTCATAGTGAATGTGTGTTATAAGTGCAATAGTGAATGTGTGTATAAGTGTCATAGAGTGGTTGTATAAGTGTCATAGTGAATGTGTGTTGTTTGGTTAAATGTTTTGTGTGTGAGTTGTGGTTGGTGTCGTGTGTTGTTACGATAAATAATAAGTAATACATATATAGGTCATGTGATAGTGTTACACTACGTATAAAAAATAAAAATAAAAATAAGATAATATAAAATAATATAATAATAATAATAAAATAAATATATTAAAAAAATAATATAAAAATAAGATAAATATAGTATTAAAAACAAAAATAAAAATTAAAAATAAACATAAGTAACACCATAATTTGTATAAATAAATAAAATAATTAAATAAGATTAATTAAAAATAATAAAAGTGTGTTTGATCAAAATAATTCCGGAAAATTACTCTAATAAAGAAAAAAAAATTAAAAAAAATATTTTTATGTTGAATAATAAAAGTATAAAAAACGATATGAATGTTTGATTTAAGATAGATTATTGATAGTTAATTTAGTCTACAAAAACATTATGATTTTTAAAATACAGATAGCAGAGAGTTATAAAGCAAGATTGAGCATGATAAGTAAAATAGACTATAAGCAGAAATGTTAAAGCAGTAAAGAGTCAGAAAGTTAAAGTCTCAGAGTAAAACAAGTAGGTTTAAAATCAGTAAAGAGAAATTTAAAGCAGTTAAAGGCAGTTTATAAAACAAAGTGACATTACTAATCCCCTAAGGTGTATACGTTAATTAAATCACTGTCTTAGTTGTTTACTGACTATTACTGCTTTTTAAGGTATGTAAAGTATATGTGTATTTAAATAAAATATATATCGAGTTTACAATTTATTAAATAAAAGTTTTGAAATCAGATACACTCTGAATTATTTTAAAGCTTTACTATTACTTTATACTACCATTAATATGCTCTTTCAACTCAAAAATAAAAATAGAAATAATACCTATAAAAGATCATTAAAAACAAAAATTAATAATAATAAAGCAATATATATATTAATGTTATAAAAAATATATGATATAAAGCAGTAGAAAAGGCAAAGAGAAGTTAAAACAGTTAAGCAGAGAGTTAAAACAGTAAAGCAGAGATTAAAGCAAGTAGAAACTATGAGTAAACAGTATTATAAAGTCAGAAAGTTTAAACAGTAAAACATTGAGTTAAAAGCAGTTAAAGCAGGAAAGTAGTTAATAGCAGTTAAAAGCTAGTATATAAAAAGCAAAGGCATTACTATATCCCCTAATGGGTGTTTATGGGTAATAACACCTCGTATTGTTTTTACATGCTGTATAACTGTCTTTTAAGGATGTCATAAGTATGTTTTTTTATAATAAAAATATTCCAACGATTTTTTCTTTAAATAAAATATTTTTATTATATACAGATTCATTTTTTTATTGAGTTCTTTTACATTACAATATTAAAATAACATAAAAATAAATATATGATAATAATAAATAAAAAGTATTAAAAACTAATAATATAAAAAATTAAAAAGAAAAACATAATGATAATAGAATTTATATTTTAAACCTCAGTAAACAGAGAGTTAAAAACAAGATAAAGAAGCAGATGATGTTATTAAACCTAGTAAAGCAGAGAGATAAGCAGTAAAACATAGGAGTTAAATCAGTAAGCAGTAAAGTTGTAAAGCAGTAAAACAATAGAGTTGTTACCTAACAAAGCAGAAAGTTATAGCAGTAAAGCAGTAAAACAAAGGCATACTCTAAAATCCCTAGGTAAAAACACCTCTATTGTTTTACTGCATTACTGCTTTAAGGTAGGTCAATAAAGTATATGTTTTTTAATACGAATTTTATAAGGACAACTTAGTAAAAATTAATAATTGTTTATTTAATATCAGACACTCTCTGAAATTTTTTTCTTTCTTATACAATAACAATCTTTTAAATAATTTATTAAATTAATATAAATATTAATAAAATGAATAAATAAATAAACATAATTTAATAAATATGTGTAAATAATAGGTGTATGGAATTAACATTACATTTAACTCAATTTCAATAAATGATTATTATAAAGAATGTTTAGTATGAAATAAAAATGAAGGATCATCATAGTATGATTTGAAAGAAATTCCTTTGGAAATGAGATTTTAAGTATGAGAATAAAAAATGATAATGATGTATTTGAGATATTATTTTTCAGTCCCCAGGAATATTTGACTATTAAACGCGTCTTCGTTGAGGCGCATCGCCGGCTGGTA
>JABUQX010134682.1:0-28606 GCA_015478945.1 Trachelipus rathkii | reverse complement strand
GTAAAGTAGATATTTAATGGTACTGTGTATGTGCTGTGTTTCTGTACTAAGGAATGGAGGTGAACAAATGCGAAATGCTTTCAAATATAGGGCGGATATGACAGCAAGTTTTGTGTTTTTGGTGTGATTGGAGAGCCAATGGATGTAGTTGGGTGAAGAGGTAGGTTTTCTATGGATAGTTGAAAGTGATTTTGTAGTTGGTTAATGCCATTTCGTAAGGATCCATGATTTGCCTAATACTTTTTTTCTTGTTAAGTTTGTTTCTTAATTAATTTTGAGAGTTGTTAATTATGTTTTTATTATAGACTATTAAAGAAGATGAATCCCCTTGAGGACTTAATCTGCCTGTTAGCCAACATGTGGAAACCCATTCAATTGAAAGTACGGTTTCATTAAAGGATGATAGTTTTGTAAAAGTTTAAAAATTAAAAATAGTGGTACCAATAATTATTTTTAATTACCTTTGGTATTGTACTTTATTTATTGTTTTTAACATTTTTAATCGCTTAACAGAGGATGTCTATGATGGTAGACGAAGCTGATGTAGATTTAATGGGCACCGGGGGAGGTCAAGCCGGAGGTGCAAATAGGGGTACAAAAAGGCCTGCTATAGATCCACTTTTGGGCTCTGCATCACGCCCTAACAAACGAAGGAAAGGTCCTATTCCCCCAGACTTTTCTCTCCAACGTCTAGTCACTCCACCTTCTTCACCGCCTTCATCTCCTTTATGTCCTGTAGACGAAAGAGGAGACATAGCCTCTTCATTCGCACTGGCCACATGCGTCAGCACACTACTATTCTTGTACCTGCATTTCCTCTCCCTCATCTTCCAGAAGGTACTCAATCTCCGCACTTAAGGCAAGATCCAATTTCACCTATTTCAAGTTTACCAGGACTTGTACCTTCCCCAGCTGTTATTACTCCTGGTTATCTTCACCAGGTCTCACCTCCTGGTTCTCCTGCTCCAATACCCTCGAGAAGACATTCCACCATACACTGGAGTTCCTCCTATACACCCAGTTGTCAATGGAGGTAAGTGACGTCAAACATACGCCGATATATATATAATATAATATAATATATATATAATATATATATTATATATAATATTATAATAATTATATTATATATAATATATAATTATATAATAAATGGATTTCCAGCGTCAGGTTGCGGATTACTCGAAAGTGTTAAATACCTCTCATTTAATGGTGCACTTTTCTCTTTTTCGTTCATATTCTTTACACACACTCATCCTCAGCAAAACATATTACTGAACACCATTTATCCACATATCATTCATGATTAAAGTACACACCCTCTTCAGATAACACTTACGACATCCTACTACTCATATTTCCCTGTCGTGCGGGAGAATAATTGCCCAATCGATGTCTACTGTTCGTAGAAGTCATAGGGACGTGGTATTGGTTGGCTGCCTACTACCATCACTCTTGCCAGAATGCTAATGCAGCTCGGAGAAGCGTGAATCGCCGTAAACGCCTTCAATCTTGCGAAACTGTATGAATCGATGGGTACATGGAATGTCACAGGTTAAGTTGAGGAAGAGGAGAGAGTGATGGATGTATTAGAAAAGGCAAATATGATTTGCTCCAGTGACGAAAACAAAAGAAAGGAAAACGATGAAAAATGAGATGGTGTGTGATGAAATGTGTGACTCTGGTTGGAGAGAATGAAAGGAGAAAGGAGTTGCAATTTTGATGAGTACCTGTGGTACAAAGCATATGTAGACTTTGCTTCGGTGGAGTCCTAGATTCTATGTAAATTAAGTTGAAAAAGGTCAAGTATGAATGTGGTTTATATGTCCATTGAGGAACGTTGAAGGAAGTACGATTTTTCGGGATAATCTGAATATGTTCTAGGAGGGTGAGTAGGAGCTCAATTGATATGTTGGACCTGAATGTTTGGATAGTGATCAAAAAGGGATGATAACAGTGGCTTTGGGTGCGGAAAAATAGAAGAATGGTAGGAAGCGTATGATTCTTGAGAGAGAGGTATGGTGTAAAATACTTTCTTTAAAACACAGAGTATCCATAAGTATACTAGATTGGTTAGTAAATGATATCGATATCGAAGTGAAACTTGATATTTTTGTTGGTGAGAAATTAGATGTTGAAAGTATGTGGCTGAATGTTAAATCAGTGAGGTGGATGGTTATCGGATCATTATGTTTTTATGTAAAATATTAGGTGCTTGGTGAGAGAATGATACGAAAGAAGTATAAAATTAAGAGTGAGAAGTAAAGTGAACAAGACAATAAGGTAAGTATTAAGAGCGCTCGCTAGTAAATCGTTTGAATGTGAACAATTGAATGAGCAAATCTGGGCATTAGGAAGCAATTGTATTATGCAAGAAGTGCGCATGTACTAAATAGGAAGTAAGGAATTAACAGTAATGGCATGAATGAAGAGGTGATGAAAGCGGTTAAAGGTAAAAAAGAAAGCGTGGTTGAATATAAAAGCAAATTATGAAGTCTCAAAAGAAAGATGCTGGAGAATGATATAAGGAGAAAAAAGAAATACTAAAAGTGCAACGTAGAGAAAAAGAGTAAAATGAACATTTGGAAGGAGATGAACGGACATACAAGAGAATTGGAAGCTCTTCTGGAAGGAAGCGCAAAGGTTAAGAATGAGAATAGGGGAATCTGCCTAGAATAATGAATAGGTATGTTCCGAAACTGATGAAATGGATGTGAGTGAGTTGGAAAGACACTTCGAAAATCTGCACATATACAGTAATAAAGGTCAAACCCACACACATGGGGTTTGATGGTGCAAGAAGAAAGGATATTTTGGGATGAGTTATTATAAGAGAGTAATGTAGTAGAAGTTGAAGAATGAAATTCTGCAGTATAGAATGAAATTACTGCTGAAAATGAACAAGAACGGAGGCGAGAATTGTGATTGATTGGATTGGAAGTTATAGATAGTTGTCTTAATAAGCGTTATGGAGGTTAGTTCCAAAGGATGGAAGAAGAGCGTAATAGTACCCTTATATAAGGGTAAGGGAGGAAAAAGGAAACTGTAGAAATTAAGGGAAAAGAATTTATGAGTGTTGAGAAGTATTGCTGTATTTTGGTCGAAAAGTAGTCGAGTGACTGAAGGGACTGATTTGGAGAACAAGGTGCGATTTAGAGTGTAGAGAAATGTGTGGGACAAATCTTTACATTGAAACAAATATCAGAAAATGAGGAGTAAGAAGAATAAATATGTATTTAGTTATGGATTGCAACAGGCGATGATAGAGTATGATAGAGCTATTGGCATGGTTAGATATATGGCGTTGTGGTAGGCTTCTGAATGGAATCAAAAATATGTATGACGTATGAAGCGTGTGTAAGAAAAATTGTCAATGGGATTGTTTAAGGATTAATAGGCGGAGGAGACAGGGTTGTTTAGTCTCCTTGTTATTCAATGATCTGGATGGCTTATGAAAAGAATTCGAGTGGATGCAGAAATGTTTAGAATGGTGTGAGAATGTAGGATGAGTGGAGGGTGCCCTACTATTATATGCGGATGATTGGTTTCTTGTGGCGAATCTGTAAGAGTTTGAAGAGTTTAGAGAGATTGGCAGGGTGGTTAAAAGGAGGGTTTGAAAGTAAACGTAGATAAGAGTAGGTTATGGTTTGTGATGAGGACAGTCCTCAGTGTGAAGTATTGTTAGGTGAACAGCTGGAACAAAGTGTCTGAGTTTAAATATTTAGGTATGTGTTATGAGAAGGAACGGATGATGCAGAGGCAGTAGGAAATTTGTGAATGGCAGAAAGGGCTGCTGCAATTAAATCGTTGGTGATGTAAAGGAGACTAAGTCTTGAGCGCTAGGTCTTCATGAGGGTGTGTTACTTGTATTGTTAGAGTGAGACTATTCTGAATAAGAAGTATCAGATCGAAAGTTGAATGGTTCAGAATGAAATCTTGGGCATGCTAGGGTAGAGAAATAGAAAATGAGGAATGAATAATTAAGATTGTGTGTGTGAAGAAAGGTAAATAGAGAAAAATGAAAGTATTTAGATAGCTTGTCATTGAAGATGAATATAGTCGATTGTAAGCTGAATGTATAGTCGAGTGTGTTGTAACCGACCGCTGGAACGAAGAAAAGTGATTGAGTCGGTAACAATGTCTGAAGGAGAGAAATGTGAGTTTGCAGAGGCGAGAATAAAGGTGCATAATAGCAGTGAATGGCGGGGTTTTGGCAGGTTTTTTTTATGGCTCACTTTTTTTTTTTTTTTTTTTTTTTTTTGTCAGTTATGGACTAGCTCACGGGCAAAAGCCCTATTCAAGGAGGGTGTAAAATCAACAAAATTCAATAACGCAGATGAGCACAGACACGGGCTTTAAAGTGAGGTTTAATTGAGTAGGAAACACAGAGATGGAAGAGATTCCCAAGAACCAGATCTCTTTTCTATAGGCACCGTAGCGGCAAGTGCAAGAGGAACTTATTCACCGCGTGCCACCCTAAGACGCCTCGTAGCACAAGGGTGCTGTCTGCACATGATGTTGTGTGATATCACAACTCAACTAGTTCGCTGCGGTTGCTCCTTTTTCCTGCCATCTCTTTCAGATGAATTCTCTCCATCTTCTTGTTCCATACTCAATTTAATATCCTCACTTTAAAGCCCGTGTCTGTGCTCATCTGCGTTAGTTTGATATTTTTGTTGATTAACACCCCCTCCTGAATAGGGCTTTGCCCGTGAGCGGTGGTGATAAATGTAAAAAAAAAAAAAAAAAAAAAAAAAAAAAAAAGTGAGCCAACAACCATCCCCATATCAAAACCCCGCCATTCTCTCCTATCATGCACCTTTATTCTGGCCTCTGCCAAACTCACATTTCTCTCCTTCAGACATTCGTTCACCGACTCAATCCACTTCTCTCGGTCCTCCCAAGCCGTCGCGTACCAACACACTCCCACTAAACATCAGCATTAACCAATCGACTATCATTCATCCTTTCCACGATGACCAAACTATCTCAACATACTCATTTATTCTCTCATTACCCCTTTCTTCAACCACACACTCTCTATAAGTTTCATCCTTTTTATCAATCTTCACACCGAGCATGCCCCCTAAATGTCAACTAACACACAACTTTCGATCTTATACTTCTATCCAGACCATAGCTCATACTAACAATAACCCACAGTAACAACCATACCCTCATGTAAGACCCTAGCGCACTCAAGACTTAGTCCCTTTACATTCACCAACGATTTAATTGCACCAGCCACCTTCCTGCCATTCAACAACTTTCCTACTCCACTTCGCTTCACCTCCCTTCTCATCCAACACATACCCTAATATTTAAACTCAGACACTTGTCCCAGCTGACTCACCATCTAACATAAACTTCACACTGAGGACGTGTCCTCACTCACAACCATAACCTTACTCTTATCTACGTTACTTTCAAACCCTCCTTTTACACACCCTGCCAAATTCCTTCTACCACTCCTCTCAAACTCGCTACAGATCCCACACAAACAAATCAATCCGCATAATAATAGGTAGGCACCCTCATAATCCCCTTCTCCACATATCTAACACCATTCCTGCCATCCCCACCTCATTCTTTCAATAACCCACCATATACAATTGAATAACCAAGGAGAATAACACAACCCTTCTCACTCCGCTATTAATCCTAAACCAATCACCATTACACCATTTATTTTAACCACGCTTCACTATCGTCATTACATACTTTTGATCCATTCAGCTTACCACCAACACCATTATATCACTAACACCTCCATAGAGCTTCCCTATTAACTCCTATCATACGCCCTGTTTGCAAATCCATTAAACCCCTAAATACAATTATATTCTTCTTCTCCTCATTTTCTCAATCATTTGTTTCAATGTAAAATTTGCATCCAACACATTCCACCACTCCAAACGACACCTTGTTCTTCACCACCAGTCCTCAGTCACTTCGACGTACCTCTTTCGACCAAAATTACCAGCATTATACCTCCCTACAACACTCAATAAACTTATTCCCCTATAATTTCTACAGTTCCCTTTTCTCCCTTACCCTTTATATAAGACTATTACCGCTCTCTTCCAATCCCTTGAAACTATACCCTCCATAAACGCTTTATTCACAACTTCCAAATTCCAATCAATCACCATCCGCCTCCGTTCTTGATCATTCACCAGTAATTTCATCTTACCTGCAGATTTACCATTCTTCAAACTTCTCACCCCCCAACTCCTCCTACTAATAACCTCATCCCCAAAAACCTATTCCTTTGGACCATCAAACCCACATACATTCCATCACCTCTTCATACTGTTAATATTGTGCAGTTTCAAGTGTTCTTTCCACACTCACCCACATTCCATTATCAACAAGAGTACCATCCCATTCATTATCAAGCAGATTCCCCTTAGTTCTATTCTTAACTTTCGCGCTTCCTTCAGAAGAGCATTCCAATTCTCTTGTATTGTCCCCGTCACCTCCTTCCAAACTGTTCATTACTCTTGTTTCTCCCCCATACTATGCCACCGTTTAGTATTCTTTTTTCCTCCTTTATAAATTCCAAGCATCTTTCTTTTGAGACTTATCATTTGCTGTTAGTACATTCAACCACGCTTTCTTTTTTACCTTTAACCGCTTATCACCTCTTCATTCACCATTCACTTTAACATTCTCTTCCTACTTTTATACATCCGCACATTCCTTTGCACCTACTAACCAATGCTTCTACATTTGCCCCCAGATTTGCTCAGTATCAATTGTTCACATTCAACCGATTACTAGCAGCGCTTCTTACATAGCTTATCCTTATTGTCTGTTCACTAATTCTCACTCTTAATCTACCTACTTCCTTTCGTATCACCTTCTCTCCATCCAAGCCCCCACTAACTAATTTTACATAGAACAACATAATATCCATAATCCCATTCCTCCATCCCCAACCCCCTAACTGATTTAACATTCAACACAAACTTCAACATCTAATCTTCAACCAACACAAAAATCAATCAAACTTTCACTTCGATACCATCTTTACCTACACCAACTCTAGTATATATAATGCTCTTGTGTTTAAAGAAAGTATTACTTACACACATACCTCTCTTCTTAAACACAGAAATCAATCACCTTTCCTACCATTCCATTTCCTCCACACCCCAAAACCACTGTTATACCATCCCTTTTTATCACTATCAACCATTCAGGTCCCCAACACTATCAATCTGAAGCTCCCTACTCACCCATTCCAGAACATCATCAGATTATCAAATCTACTCTCTTTCAACGTTCCCTCAATGGACCATACTCCAACAACATACTTGACCTTTTCAAACTTTAATTTAACAATTAATCTAGGAATCACACACACAAAGTCTACCATAGTTCTGTACCACAAGTCACGTCAATATCTCCCCTTCTACATCCCTCTTCTATTTCCCACCCTTCTATCCCCTCATCATACCACACATTTTCACCCATTCCTTTCATCTTTGTTTCAGCCAGCAGCAAATCAAATGCCCTTTCAAAATACACCAGCCTCTCTGCCCTTCTCTCAACATTTATCCTCTACATTCCATTACCCATACGATTCATACAAATTTTCCCGAAAGAAAGAAAAAAGAAAAAAAGAAAAAAAAAAAAAAAAAAAAAAAAAAAAAAAAAAAAAAAAAAAAAAAAAAAAAAAAAAAAAAAAAAAAAAAAAAAAAAAAAAAAAAAAAAGAAGGGAAAAAAAAGGAAAAAAAAGAAGGAAAAAGAAAAAAAAGGAAAAAAAGAAAAAAAGAAAAAAAAAAAAAAAAGAAAAGAAAAAAAAAAAAAAAAAGAAAAAAAAAAAATGGCCGTTCGCCGACACGACCTTCTCCAGGCCTGTTAGCATCCTGCAAGAGATAGATGTAGTTAGGCAGCCAACCCAACTACCACCTCCCTAATCGACTTCTAAAACGACACGTAGACATCGAGGGGCAATTCTTTCTCCCGCCAGCACACAGGATATGGAGATAGGGATGTACTGAAAGTGTTATCTAGAGAGGTGTACTTTAATCATGTGTATATGATAGTGGTTATAATGGTTTTCAGTAATATGTGCCGGCAGATGAGTGTGAAAGATTAAAGAATATCGAACGCAAAAGAGAAAAGGCACCATTAAAAATGAGAGGTAATTTCAACACTTCGAGTATCGGTACTTTTGCCTCTTATAATAAATTATATATATATATATATATATAAGATATATTATAATATTATATATATATATATATATATATATATATATATATATATATATTAATATAATATATACGGCATGTCTAACGACGTCACTTACCTCCATTGACAACTGGGTGTATAGGAGGAACTCCAGTGTATGGTGGAATGTCTTCTCGAGGGTATGGACAGGAGAACCAGGAGGAGACCTGTAAAGATAAACCGATAATAACAGCGGGAAGTACAAGTCCTTGTAAACTTGAAATAGGTGAAATTGGATCTTGCCTTAAGTGCGGAGATTGAGTACCTTCTGGAAGATGAGGGAGAGGAGATGCAGGTAACATAGAGTAGTGAGTGTGCTGACCATGTGGCAGTGGCGAATGAAGAGCTATGTCTCCTCTTTCGTCTACAGGACATAAAGGAGATGAAGGCGGTGAAGAAGGTGGAGTGACTAGACGTTGGAGAGAAAAGTCTGGGGGAATAGGACCTTTCCTTCGTTTGTTAGGGCGTGATGCAGAGCCCAAAAGTGGATCTATAGCAGGCCTTTTTGTACCCCTATTTGCACCTCCGGCTTGACCTCCCCCGGTGCCCATTAAATCTACATCAGCTTCGTCTACCATCATAGACATCCTCTGTTAAGAGATTATAAAATGTTAAAAAACAATAAAATAAAAGTACAATAAACAAAGGTAATTAAAAAAATAATTATTGGTACCACTATTACATTAACTTTAAAACTATACATCCTTTAAAATCCCGAAACTACCTTATCAATTTTGAATGGGTTTCCAAACATGTGTTGCCTAACAGGCGCAGATTCAAGCTCCCTCAAAGGGGGATTCATCTTCTTTAAATAGTCCTATAATAAAAAACATACATTAACAACTCTACAAAAATTTCATTAGAAACAAACTTAACAAGAAAAAAAGTTTAGACAAAATCAATGGATCCTACAGAAAAATGGCATTAACCAACTCAAAATCACGCTTTCAACGATTCTTCAAAAATCCAGCTTCTTGTTTAAAACAAACAAATACAAAAGCATATAATCACCCTACCAAGTCACACACATAAAACACAAAAACACTAAACAATGTAAAAACTATAACATAAACTAAAACTATATTCGAAGCCTATAAAATTCTGCCTTCAGCTTTTCTCCTTACGCACAAAAATCTTTCTATGAATAATAATAATAATAATAATAATAATAATAATAATAATAATAATAATAATAATAATAGCAAAGTAACTGATTCCACTTATGAACTACGGAATTTCCAACAATATGAATCTAAAATATTCCAAACAAAAGTAAATTAAAATTAATAAAATTAGACAAAAAAACCCTAGAAATAATAATAATAATAATAATAATAATAATAATAATAATAATAATAATAATAATAATAATAATAATAATAATAATAATAATAATAATAATAAAAACTACGAGTATACCTGATAGTTTCCCATCTGACTGATTGGTTTGCAATGTAACTGATCTTGACCTCGATCCGTGAGAAGATCCGAAAAGGAATGCTGAAAAGCAAGTATTAATAAACATTAACACTAAAAAATTAATGTTACATAGTAAGTGCTTAAAAAGGGTTACATAATAGATAATATAAATTCATTCACCAAACACACACACAAAATTATACAAATGTACAATTGCTTAACTAGTGTCAAATAGCTAAACTAAAAATTTTTTTTTTTTCTTTCATTATCCTCCCCACGGATTCCCACAGACTGGGGCTGGGGAGCGCAACAAGCACAGGAAACAGAATAATTAAGAAGAACATGACCAGTCGAAAAGAAATCCCCCAGAAGATAAATTTTAGTGAGAGCACGTAACCGTCAAAATCTACCCTAGAGCTTCACATGATCGCGACTAGGAACCGACCGGGGCCCCGGCCAAAAATCAGGGAAAACCGGGGTTTTCTACCAGGGTTAACTGTAAATTTACACTAAATAATAGAGGGTTAAATCAAACAAAATAAAAAAATATATTTTAATTCCATTACTCCTTTGTTATAAATTGATGCAAAATATATAAACATAACTAAATATAATCAATTTTGTTTTGGGTATTTACTATGATTTCAAATTAAAATTGAGGCCAAATTATAATTTTTCCGAGTTTTTAACATAAAAATATTCGAAATTTGATATATCAAACGAATTCGGAAAAGGAAATAAATATAATTGTTAAAATATTAATGTATTTATTTATTTAAAGTAAATATCTTCAAGAAAATCAAATATTTTCCGAAATCTCTTTTCAAAATTATTTATTTAATTGAATATATATATATATATATATATATATATATATATATATATATATATATTATATATTATTATAAAAATATATATATATATATATATATATATATATATATATATATATATAGTATATATATATATATACCTGTATATATATATATATATATATATATATATATATATATATATATATCTATTATTATATATATATATATATATATATATATATATATATATATATATATATATATATATATATATATATATATATATATATATATATATATATATTTTAAAATATTTAAATATATATATATATACAGATATATATATATATATATATATATATATATATATATATATATATATATATATATATATATATATATATATATATATATATATATATAATACAACTTATTCTTCTAGAAAATCAATTATTTTCTAAAAATTTCTTTCGAAAATATTTATTTAATTGAATTAATTAAATGTATTCCTTTTTTATAATTAAAATTATTAATTAATTGAAATTATATTTAATTTTCATCCTAAGTTTTAAGACTTTCAGTGTTTTTGACTTACCTTTCTAATTTTAGCTAACCCCGGCCCAGGCCCCGGCTAAATTAGAGCAGCCCCGGCAAAATTCCCGCCCCGGTCGGTCCCTAATCGCGACAGACACCCACTGTGGCTGTGGTATCTCGGCAATGTTATTTTATAAAACTAAAGACTTTTACAAAACCTGAAAATTCTACAATATTAATTAACCCTGTTTTATCAATTAATCGGGAAAAAAATCATATAGCACGAAGAAGAAAGTATAAAAAGGAAGAAAACCTTCACATAACAAGAATAAGGTTCACGTATATAACCAGGCACCTATATTTCGCGTTCTTTGAAAGAAATAAGATTGAAATCACGCAAGCTGTTAAAGAGAGCAAATGTCTTTCGTGTAGTTTGTAATTTAACATCGTAAGAGTTGACAGAAAATGAAGAATTGAGGTCTTGAATGAAGAACTAAGAGTTACGGTAAATTCGTATATAGTATTGCAATTACCCCATATAAATTCCCTGGGCCAAGGAATAAACCTTTTCATAGATGAGATACCACAGTAGGGGGGGCGTCGAGGTGTTGTGAAGCCCCAGGTGGATTTTTTTTCTGCAGAGGGGGAGAGACTTTCCTTTCCACTAACGTCATGCTCTTTTCCACTGAACAATTCTACCTCCGTGTGTGTTAAGCACCCTTCCCCCATCTATGGGAACGTGAACGGAGGAGAAAAAACAAACAAAAAAGAAATCTATATCTGAAGGATTTCCCAAATTTCTCTACTTTGCACTAAACACTATAATTTATTTCAGCCACACTCCCAAAACAAACCAAAAAAACACATACGTCGTTAATTATATATCCTATGTAGCTACATAAAAATATAAGCAATATATATTACCTGTAAGAAATTAGCTCTCATTCTAGCCAACTGATCAATAAGTTGTGAACGCCCAATATCAAATGGATTTCTGTACATTTGAGGATGAATTTCTGTATCTTTCACGGCTATTGTAAAGTTTTTATATTCCGTGACTTGGTCACGCAACTGCGACATTTTATCTGCGAAAAGAAACAAAGTATATATATATATATATATATATATATATATATATATATATATATATATATATATATATATATATATATATATATATATATATATATATATATATATATATATATATATATATATATATATATATATATATATATATATATATATATATATATATATTTCTTTCTTTTTTCTCCTTCCTCTTTCCCCAAAATTGGGGGTAAGGTGCTCTACAAGCATCGGAAAAGAAAGCAGTAGGAGAACATGACAAACGTCGAAAAGAAAGCCCAGCCTTACCGCCCCCTCTGTACCATTAATTAGTGAGAGCTCGTCACAGACAGAAAATCCACCCTAGAGCATCATGGGACCGCGACGGACCCTCACTATGGTAAATCGTCAATGTAAGGGATCATCCCCTGGCCCAGGTGGGCCACAACCATGCCCCCATACAAAACCCCGCCATTCTCTCCTATCATGCACCTTTATTCTCGCCTCTGCCAAACTCACATTTCTCACATTCGTTCTCCTACTCAACCCAATTTTTCTTCGGTCTCCCATTGGTCGGTTCCCAACACACTTTCCACTATACATCCGCTTAACACACTATCCTTCATCTTGTTCCACATGACCACACCATCTCAACTATACTTCATTTATTCTCTCATTTACCCCTTCACACCAACACCACTCTAATACGTTCATTCTCACTTTATCAATTCTTCTCACACCTAGCATGCCCCTAAGATTGTCCATCTGAACACATTGAACTTTAGATCTATACTTCTTATTCCAGACCATAGTCTCACTACCATACAATAACACAGGTAACAACATACCCTCATGTAAGACTCTAGCGCACTCAAGACTTAGTCCCTTTACATTCACCAACGATTTAATTGCACCAGCTTCCTTCTTCCTGATATTCACAACTTTCCTACTAAGCTCTGCATCATCCGTTCCCTTCTCATTCCCAACACATACCCTAATATTTAAATCAGACACTTGCTCCAGCTGCTCATCATCTAATATAATCACACTGAGGACTGTCCCTCTCACTCACAAACTTCTCATAACCCTTTACTCTATCTACGTTTACTTTCAAACCCTCCTTTTACATACCCCTGCCAAATCTCTCCACCAATCCCCTCCCTCAAACTCTCTTCAGACTCGCCACACAAAGTCAAATCATCAGCATACACTAAGCAGGCATCCTCCACTCTCTCCATTCTCCATCATTCTAACACCATTTCCTGCCATCCCCCACCTCGATTCCCTTTCATAACCCCATCCATATACACATTGGAATAACCAAGGAAACATAACATAATCCTGTCTCACTCCGCTATTAATCCTAAACCAATCACCATTGACACCATTTATTCTTACACATGCCATAATATCGACATACATACTTTGATTTAATTCAGAAGCCAACCACTAACACCATATATCACTAATACCCGCCATAAAGCTTCCCTATTAACTCTATCATACGCCTGTTAAATCCATAAACCTAAATATAATTTATTCTTTCTCCCTTATTTTTAATCATTTTCTCAATCATTTGATCCACACATCCTCTAACAATTCTAAACCGCACTCTGTTCTTCACCAATCAGTCCTCAGTCACTGACGCACTCTTTCGACCAAAAATACTAGCATATACCTTCCCCACAACACTCAACAAACTTATTCCCCTATAATTTTTACAGTTCCCCTTTTCCTCTTACCCTTATACAAGGGTACTATTACCGTTCTCCAATCCCTTGGAACTATACCCCATAAACGCTTTATTACACAACTCCAAATCCAATCAATCACCATCTCGCCTGCGTTTGATCATTTCACTAGTAATTTCATCTATACCTGCAGATTTCACCATCTTCAACTTTCTACTCTACCCATTACCTCCTCCTTACTAATAACCTCATCCCCAAAATACCTATTCCTTCTTGCACCATCAAACCCACACACATTCACTAACACCTCATCATTACTGTTAATATTGTGCAGATTTTCGAAGTGTTCTCTCCACACTCTCACATCCATTTCATCAGTTACAAAAGCACCATCCCCTATTCATTATTCTAAGCAGATTCCCCTTATTCTCATTCTTAACCTTTCGTTCTTTCAGAAGAGCTTCCTATTTCCCTTGTGGCAAGCCCTCATTCATCCTCCTTCCAAACTGTTCATTTACTTTTTTTTTCCTCCATGTATACAATCTTTAGTATTTCTTTTTCCCTCCTTATATAATTCCAAGCATCTTCTTTTGAATATTCATCATTTGCTTTTAGTACATTCAACCACGCTTCTTTTTTACCTTTAACCGCTTTCATCACCTCTTCATTCCACCATTCGCTGCTAACATTCTTACTTCCTACTTTAGCACATCCACACACTTCCTTTGCACTACTAACAATTGCTTCCCTCATTTGCCCCCAGATTTGTTCAGTATCAACTTGTTCACATTCAACCGATTTACTAGCGAGCGCTTTTACATACTTATCCTTATTCTCTTGTCACTTAACTTCTCACTCTTAATTTTACTCTCTTCCTGTATCACCTTCCCTCTCCATCCAAGCCCCCACTAACTTAATTTTACATAGAACAACATAATGATCCGATAATCCCATTCCTAAACCCCTCACTGATTTAACATCCAACACATACTTCAAATCTCCTTTTTCACCAACAATAAAATCAATCATACTTTTCACTTCGATACATCTCTACCTACACTTCAACTCTAGTATACTTATGGATACTCTTGTGTTTAAAGAAAGTATTACTTACACACATACCTCTCTCTTCACAGAAATCAATCACCTTCCTACCATTCTCATTTTCCCCCACCCCAAACCCACCTGTTATACCATCCCCTTTTTTGATCACCTATCCAACCATTCAGGGTCCCCCAACACTATCAATCTGAACCCCTACCACCCCATCCAGAACATCATTCAGATTATCCCAGAAAAATTCGTACTCTCTTCAACATTTCCCCCAGATGGACCATACGTCACAACCACACACACACCTTGACCCTTTTCAAACTAAATTTAACCATTAGAATTTAGACTCACACAATAATAAAGTTCTACCATAGCTTTGTATCACAGGTCACTCATCAAAATTGCAACTCCTTCTCTCCCTCTCTCATTCCTCTTCCACACCAGCACGCACACATTTCACATCACACCACTTAATTTCACCTTTTCCTTTCATCTTTGTTTCAGTCACAAAGAGCAAATCAAATTTGGCTCTTCTAAATACATCCATCACCCTCTCCTCTCTCCTCAACATTTATTCTTCTCACATTCCATGTACCCATACGATTCATACTTTTTCGCAAGGTCGTTTACGGCGATCACGACCATATATATATATATTATATATATATATATATATATATATATATATATATATATATATATATATATATATATATATATATATATATATAAAGATATATATATATATATATATATATATATATATATATATATATATATATATATATATATATATATATATATATATATATATATATATATATATATATATATATATATATATATATAATATATATATATATAATATATAGTATATATATATATATATATATATATATATATATATATATATATATATATATATATATATCTATATATATATATATATATATATATATATATATATATATATATTATCTACCTCCTTTCCCCAGATTGGGAGAGAGATGCGCAACATACCGGAAACAGAAAAGTAGCTGAAGAACATGACCTAAGTCGAAATTAAAGCCTCTCTCTACCCTTAAGTTAGTTCGTCGCAGTAAAAAAAATCCATAGTAGGGCTTCACAAGACTGCGATGGACCCTCATTGTGGTATCTCGTTAGTGTGTAGAGTTCATTCCTTGGGCAAGGCCCAAACCATACTCCCTCACAAAACCCGGATATTCACTTCTATTACACCTGCCTCTGCCAAACTCACATTCCTTTCCCTCAGACATTCCTTTCCTGACTCAATCCACTTCTTCTTCTTCGGTCTCTCAGGCGGTCGATTCCAGTACTTACCACTATACATCTGCTAAACCAACCGACTATCATCCATCCTTTCCACATGACCAAACCGTCTTAATAAAATCGTGTATTTTCTCACTTACGCCCTTCTATACACCACACAACTCCTTAACACGTTAATTCCTGATTTTATAAATTCTTCTCACAACTAACACTCCCCTAAGAGTGTCCATCCGAACAGATTGTACCTTAGATCTATGTCTCTTATTCCACACCATAGTTTCACTACTACACATTAACACCGGTAACAACATACCCTCATGTAAAACACTAATGCACTCAAGATTTAGTCCCTTTGAATTGTTTCATTTTTTTATTAGATATTATCTTCTCTTTATTCTCTTTCGATCTTTCTCTTAAGTCCATTAAATGCTATGTGTTTACTTACATCTCCCAGCTCCGTAAATTTTCTAGCAAATTTATCAGGTTCTTCTACCTTTTTTTGCCCCCCTCTTCGCTCACCCAAGAAAACATTCTTAAACATTTAAAAATAAAAAAAATTTTTTTGGCAACATTTTCAATTATTTTGAAGTATTGTCCGATTTGTCTCCTTTTTTTAAAAGGTCACAATAGATTCCCTATTCTAACTCAATTTTATTTGCCTTTTAATAATTCCTTATCTTCATTTCTCCCTTAACCGCACACCAATTAAAATAATTCAAATAAATATATAGAGCAAGTGTTAAGAAGGAGATAACTAAAAAATTGTTTCTCATCAATACCTTGAAGCAAATGATTTGATGTAAGATGCCTACTCAAGTGCTTCCTCGATTTCACTTTGATTCCCTCGTGCAAGTTACTCGTAGTGACGGAGGCCGTATTGCAGCTCAAGGAATTTAAATTATTATTCATATTTTGATTCACTCTCTTCTCAACCTAAAATAAAAATTGAAATTAAAAAAAATTCAATTATAAAACGGTTTTAAGAGAACATTTTGTGTGAAAAATTTTTAAAATGGGGGAAACAAAACATTAACTTCTTTATAAAATCATTTTTACAGTGTACTGAAAATTTTGATCTAGTGATTTGAATAAATATAATTTAAATTTGAAAGCGTAATGTAATTTAAATTTCTTTACTACCCATTACCAAAATGACAGATAACAATAATACTAAACAGCGACTTTCATCAAATTAGGATTTCAACAAAAAAAATTAATCTCAAATATTAAAATTTAACCAACAATATTTTTTTTAGAAACATTTTGTCCTCCAAATTATTCGATTTCATTGTCCAATGTAAACAAAATTTAACAATCTCTCAAGAACAAAACATGAGGAAATTAAAAAAAAAAACAATTAAATAATCCTAAGACATGCACACAAAAAAAATGATGAGAAAAAGGCGATTGTTCTTACCTCTCCGCAAATCTTTTCATACTCTACTTTGGCCTGATTCTTCAATTTTTTCAAATGATTCATTACCAAATAACACAGAGAAGAATCGAATTTATCAGGAAAGATATTTGATACCCCCATCCTCTCGAGGGCTCTCTTCAAAGGCTATCGAAAAAAAAGATATCTACATTAATATGAGCTCTTATTACAGATATACAAAAGCAAAATTTTTGAATGTGTGTGGGTTTGATGGTGCAAGAAGGAATAGGTATTTTGGGGATGAGGTCATTAGTAAGGAGGAGGTAATGGGTAGAGTGAAAAAGTTTAAGAATGGTAAATCTGCAGGTACAGATGAAATTACTGGTGAAATGATCAAGAATGGAGGCGAGATGACGATTGATTGGATCTGGAAGTTGTGTAACAAAGTGTTTATGGAGGATATAGATCCGAGGGATTGGAGGAGAGCAATACCTTTATATAAGGGTAAGGGAGATAAGGGTAACTGTAGAAATTATGGGGGAATTAGTTTATTGAGTGTTCTAGGGAAGATATATGCTGGTATTTTGGTCGAAAGAGTGCGTCGAGTGACTGAAGGACTGATTGGGAAGAACAAGATGAGTTTAGGAGTGGTAGAGGATGTGTGGATCAAACCTTTACATTGAAACAAATGATTGAGAAAATGAGGGAGAAGAAGAATAACTATTTAGGCTTAATGGCTTTGCAACAGGCCTATGATAGGATTAATTGGGAGGCTTTATGGCAGGTGTTAGTGATATATGGTGTTGGTGGTAAGCTTCTGAATGGAATCAAAAGTATGTATGACGATAGTGAAGAGTGTGTAAGAATAAATGGAGTCGAAAGTGATTGGTTTAATATTAATAGCGGAGTGAGGCAGGGATGTGTTATGTCTCTTTTTTTTATTCAATTTGTTTATGGATAGGGTTATGAAAGAATTAGAGGTAGGGGTGGCAGGAGAAGGTGTTAGAGTGATGGAGAATGAAAAATGGAAGAGAGTGGAGGGGGCCCTACCTATTATATGCGGATGATCTGGTTTTGTGAGGTGAATCTGAAGAGAGTTTGTGAGGATTGGTAGAGAGATTTCGCAGGGTGAGTAAAATGAGGGGTTTGAAAGTAAACATAGATAAGAGAAAGGTTATGGTTGTGGGTGAGGACAGTCCTCGGTGTGAAGTTATGTTAGATGGGTGAGCAGCTAGGATATATGTTGGATAAAAAGGGAACTTATGATGCAGAGTGTAGTAGGAAAGTTGTGAATGGCAGGAAGGTGGCTGGTGCAATTAAATCATTGGTGGATGTAAAGGGACTAAGTCTTGAGTGCGCTAGAGTTTTGCATGAGGGTATGTTGTTACCCGTGTTAATGTATAGTAGTAATACTATGGTCTGGAATAAGAGGTATAGATCTAAGGTACAAAAAAAAAGTGTTCAGATTGACAATCTTAGGAGCGTGTTAGGTGTGAGAAGAATTGATAAAATGAGGAATGAACGCATTATGGAGTTGTGTGGTGCGAAGAATGGCGTAAATGAGAGAATAAACGAGCATTGGAGATGGTTTCATCACATGAAGGATGTACTGATAGTCAATGATAGTTGCTGATTATAGTGGTGAGTGCGCTGGGAATCAACTAATTGGGAGACTGAATAAAAAGGGGATTGAGTCAGTAAAGGAATGTCTGGAGAGGAATGTGAGTTTGGTTGGCAGAGGCGAGAAGAAAGGTGCATAATAGGAGTGAATGGCGAGGTTTTGTGAGAGGGAATGGTTATGGGTTTTGAACAGGGGATGAACCCCACATTGAAGAGATACCACAATGAGGTCCGTCGCAGTCCCGTGAAACCTCAGGGTATATTTTTGTTGACTGCAACGAGTTCTCACTTGGGGATGGATATAAATGGACGGTAAGTGGGGCTTATCGGTTTGCGTAATGTTCTCTACTACTTTTCTGTTCCGGTATGTGTTACACAAAATAATAATAATAATAATAATAATAATAATAATAATAATAATAATAATAATAATAATAATAATAATAATAATAATAATAATAATAATAATAATAAAAACAGAAAACGAAATAATTATAATACATATTAATATATATATATATATATATATATATATATATATATATATATATATATATATATATATATATATATATATATATATATATATATATATATATATATATATATATATATATAGCACTCTATTATATCTTTGTAAAAATTTTAATTTAATATATGTTCGTACTTATGCTAAGATTTGCGCGAGCAAAATTTTAGCATAAGTCAAAATGAAATGATATATAAACCCGTCCTGTTGAGGTACTCTTCAGTCAGATACAGAGTCAGATTAAATAATCAATAAGAACTAGAAGAAATACCAAGATAATTTCCTCCAGAACTCCTTCAAACACAACTTTCGGAAGGGAGGTAAATTTATGGAAAGGCCGCGACTCCGAATCTCGACCGCAAGTTTTCTCAGAAGATAGGCAAGGGAGGTAAACGAGTGGAACAGTCCGTAACAACTAAAAGACTTACGAAGAAAGAGTATCTCAACAGAAGGGACTTTGTTACTTTTATACTTTCATTGCATATTTTACTTATGTTGAATAAAAACATCATTTCAAATATGGATTTCTAAATTACCATCCTCATATAGGGTGCTTGCTCTTAAAGAAGCCACCAATTTAGCAAGTCCTCCCCTATATAATTGGTGAACCCGGAATAGAACACCCACAACTTCAATCAACGCCTTCTAAAACAAAATGAAGAAAAAGAAAACTACAACAACAAAACCCCAATCAGACACTCGAAGAAATGACCCACAACCGACATTATCGATACTGGACTTCAATTTTCATTTCTAATTTTGGGATTATGGTCTTCATCTTTCACAACTATCACAGTTCGAGGATTCATCAAGCTAGGACATAGCAAACTTCCTGGCATGGGATTTCTATTCAAGTTTAATATAAGTAGTTCATTTTGGGATTCCACTACGAACTCTGATTCCTTTCGAATTCTAAATGGTTCAGACCGCCCCTTTTGTATATGAAGAAATTCAAGAAGGACCCAAATTTCAAGCAACTTCGCCTCTTCATATGTAACTTCCTTTACGGTATGGATTTTCTTTCATTTAAGTTTTGATTATGGGCAGAAATTCATTTTGATTCCACTACGAACTTTGATTCTTTTCGAATTCTAAATGGTTCCGTGACTCTCCCTTTATGTATGAAGAAATTTTTTCAAATAAAGGACTTAAATTTCAAGCAACTTCGTCTCTACATATGTCAAGCAATGTTTCTCGTAACTACAACTTTGGAAAACTATTTACGTGTGCATTGGTCAAATCATGGATACATTAGAAATGCCTTATACTGGACCTTTCCTTGGATTTAATGGTTCGATCAATGTGGCCTATTTAACTTGTGAATAATTCAATTGTTTCATATCAATAATTATGTATGAACATTTTTGTATTTTTATGCATTTAAAAGTTTGTATGTTTGCTTATATCTAACGGATATAACCAAATATGCTTATGCTTATTTCTGCATATATAACATTATATTATTTTTATGTATTCAAATATTTGTATAAATGCCCACATTTTTCGGATGTAACAAGTCATGTTCGTATTCCCCTCTCTACATTTCATGTATACTATTTTTGCCCTCCTCTGTCCCTCGGAAAGCTTACTTTGGGGACATAGATTAGATATGGTCTCGAGCTGAGGGTCTATTTTATGTATGTATTTCATTTATTCTTTTACCTCATTGACATGTTTTATATGTTTTGTGCATTGTCGAAGCCCACAAATATGTGTACATTTGAATGAAGGTTAATTACTGTATAATTATTATAATCATACCTTTCATACTCATGAAGTGAAAGTATGCTACCGTTGTAACTTGTAAAATTTTAATTTATAAATTGTACTTAGCAGATTTGCGCGAGCAAAATTTTAGCATAAGTCAAAATGAAATGATATATAAACTTGTCCTGTTGAGGTACTCATCGCTCTCAGATACAGCGTGAAAGGGAATTAATAAGAAGAACTTAGAAGAAATAAATTCACCTCAAGATACTCCTCCAGAACCCTTCAAACACAACTTCGGCAAGGGAGGTAAATTTATGGAAAAGGCCGCGACATGAATCTCTAGACCGCAAGTTTTCTTCAGAAGAAGTCAGGCAAGGGAGGTAAACGAGTGGAACAGTCCGTAACAACTAAAAGACTTAGCCTACGAAGAGTATCTCAACAGAAGGGGACTTTGTTACTTTTATACTTTCATTGCATATTTTACTTATGTTGAATAAAACATCATTTCAAATTGGATTTTTAAATTACCATCCTCTTATAGGGTGCTTGCTCTTAAAGAAGCCACCACTTAGCAAAAGTCCCTCCTCATATATATATATATATATATATATATGAAAGATATATATATATATATATATATATGCATATATATATATAGTATATATATATATATATATATATATATATATATATATATATATATATATATATATATATATATATATATATACACACTAAACTCCATATTGACTCAATATTGTACGGTATAGCCCACACACAGTTTGTGTGATTCAAGGGCGTATTTCAAATAAAAGCATGTACACCTGAGGAATATGAAGTATTTTTGTTTTGTATGTTGCTTTTTTTAGTTTTATTTGCAAGCTTATGAAGGCATTGAGAAATTTAAAGGACCAACAGGAACCCTCTCAGTCACTTGATACATATGGTGTGGTCTGGCTGATAGGAGCTGGTAGTCAGTCTGTGTCACGTTACCAGAAAAGGAGCTAGTATATTTATTTGGCTCTCATAAAACCAGCCGGCTCAATAAAAAGTCGTTGACTAGCATTTAATAAAATAAATAAAACTTTATTTAATTTGAATTCATTACTATTTTAAGGATGTACTAATTTATTATAAGACTGCCAAACTTTTCATGTGTTACAATAAATAACTAAAAGAAGAAAGTTTCATTTATCAGTCAACTTAATTTAGATTAGTTTAATCTGGCTTATATATATATATATATATTATATATATATATATATATATATATATATATATATATATATATATATATATATATTATATATATATATATATAGTATATAATATAAAAATATATATATATATTATATATATATATATGCATAGTATATATATATATATCTTACACTAGCATAATATGGTGGCATAGTTCTGAGATAATTTTCGAAATGCTGCCTCCAATCTTTGGCAGGTTTAAGGCGATGAGTTTTGAACAATTCATCCAATATAGTAACACGGGGTAATGTAAGGCATAACAAACAAATTTACACAAGGTTTGTCGTGCTTGCTTTTAAATAACCAAATGGGTGGCCTACATCACTGTGTTTATGCTGTTAGCATGAATACCTGGAAAAATAATATATATATATATATATATAATAAATAAATATATATATATATATATATATATATATATATATATATATATATATATATATATATATATATATATATATATATATATATATATATATATATATATATATAAAAAAATATATATATATATATATATATATATATATACAGTATATATGCCTGCTTTCTCCAGACTGTGGGTGTGGTACACAACATTCACCAGGAACAGAAAAGTAGTAGAAGAACATGACATAAGTCGAAAGGAAAGCCCCCCCCCTTCCTACGATTCCCTCCATACCTATAAGTGACAGCTTGTCGCAGTCAAAACAAATCTACACTAGGGCTTCACAAGACTGTGACAGACCCTCACTGTGGTATCTTGTCAATGTAGGGTTTATCCCTTGGGCAAGGTCCACAACCATACCCCTTCACAAAACCCCACCATTCAATCCTATTATGCACCTTTATTCTCGCCTCTGCCACACTCACATTCCTTTACCTACTCAATTCACTTTTTCTTCAGTCTCTCAGCCGGTCAATTCCCAGCACACTCACCATTATACATACGCTTAACCAATAGACTATCATCCATCCTTTCCATATGACCAAATCATCTCAATACACTTTCGTTTATTCCCTAATTAACACTTTTCTTCACATCACAAAACGGTAATAGTTGAGATTAGCTTAATCTGGCGAAATATCGATATTTTTTTCCGATAATCGCTTTTTTTTAAATATTTTTCGTCCTCATGTAAGAGGACTAAAAATCCCGCTCCCAAATCTCTCTCATATATAAATATATTCCCTCTCCAATTTTTTTTTATGTTTAAATTCGGTTTAGGACCCATTAATTTAGGTTATAAGTTTTGTTAAGTGTACACAGAAAATCTGTCTAATTAACAAAACTTATAACCTTACTCATTTTTCAAACGTAAAAAGAAATAATATATGAAAACACCTAATAACGTTCATTATAAATATATGGTAATTGTGGCAACTTTTTATTAACAACATGTGGCAGAGTTGCTTCATACCCACTTCAAAACATTGATTAGTTTTAAAAAAAAATATCAATTTTTTTTTTTAGATTATGCTAAACTGAACTGTTATCTACAGAACTCCCTAACACGTTCATTCCTTGTTTTATCAATGCTTCTCAAACCTAACACACCCCTAAGATTATCCATCTGATCAGATTGCAACTTATATCCATACCTCTCATTCCACGCCATAGCTTCAGCACTATACATTAACACCATCAACAACAAACCCTCATGCAGAACCCTTGCGCACTCAAGACTAGTCCTTTTACATTCACCAAGGATTCAATTGCCTAACTGCACCAGCCACCTTCCTACCATTCACAACTGCATAATCTGATCCTTTTTCATCCAACATAAAACCTAAATATTTAAACTCAGATACTTGTCCCAACTGCTCAGCATTCAATATGATTTCACAACGCGGACTCTTCTCACCCACTATCATCAAATTACACTCATCTATATTTACTTTTACACACCCCACCATCCCTCTCAAACTTTCTTCAGATTCACCACACAAATCCAAATCATCAGCGTACATTAAGCAGGGCACCCTACACTCTCTTCAATCCTCCACCAGTCTTAACACCTTCCTCCCCCAACCTTACCTCTAATTCTTTCACCACTCCATCCAAATACAAATTAGATAACCAAGGAGACATAGCACATTCCTGCCTCACTCCACTATTAATATTAAACCATTCAATTTCAATTCCATTTATTCTTACACACGCTTTACTATCGTCATACATACTGTACATACTTTAGATTCTATTCAGAAGCCAGCGGAGCATTCCTATTAATCCTGTCGTACGCCTGTTGCAAGCCCATAAAACCTAAATACAATTCATAATAATAATAATAATAATAATAATAATAATAATAATAATAATAATAATAATAATAATAATAATAATAATAATAATAATAAATAATTATTTGCAGATTAAAGTGGGTAGTAAAAAAAAATCGCCAAAACTCCCCCAAGAATAAAATCAGGCTAATAATAAAACTTAATAAATATACTCTTATTATACTATATAAATTACAATTTACCACTGCCATAATGATTTTGCATTATGGTTGCGAAGATAAGATCTGATTCTTAAATACACTAAAACATAAGTAATTACATATAAATTTTGTATGAAGTAATTGAAATTAAAAATATGAAAGCATTTATTCCTATAAAATAGGACAATAAAACTCCTTTTTATTATAAAGCGACTAATACGTTGCCGAATTAAAATTCATTTCCTAATTCTATGTATACTTTGACGAGCTTCCAACTCCTTTTCAGCTTCCTGATTACTTCTCATTTTATTCCATACATGACAAAATGTTTAGATTACCTAAGTCGACTCTGAGCTTGCAGGACATTAATTAATCGTGGCATAATAAATTAACAAAATGGAAGTTTTATTATCTTATTCATCATTTTACATTTTTAAAAAACTTTCACCAGCCGGGAAGATTTCCATTTTTAGTAATATTTTGTGAAATATATATATATATATATATATATATATATATATATATATATATATATTTATATATATATATATATATATATATATATATATATATAAATTTATACGCTTTATATCCATCTATATATATATATATATATATAAATATATATATATATATATATATATATATATATATATGCTAAGAATGCTGATGCATGCCTCGGAGATGGTCGTGATCGCCGTAAACGACCTTCTAACTTTCGGCGAAATTGTATGAATCGTATGGGTACATGGAATGTCAGAGGAATAAATGTTGAGGAGAAGAGAGAGGTGATGGATGTATTTAGAAAGGGTAAATTTGATTTGCTCGTGTGACTGAAACAAAGATGAAAGGAAAAGGTGAAATTGAGTGGTGTGATGTGAAATGTGTGCGTGCTGGTGTGGAAGAGAATGAGAGAGGAAGAGAAGGAGTTGCAATTTTGATGAGTGACCTGTGGTATGAAGCTATGGTAGACTTTGATTGTGAGTCCTAGAATTCTAATAAATTTTTAAGTTTGAAAAGGTCAAGGTGTGTGGTTGTGACGTATGGTCCATCTGAGGAAACGTTGAAGAGAACGATTTTTTAGGATAATTTGAATGATGTTCTGGATGGGGTGGTAGGAGTTTCAGATTGATAGTGTTGGGGGACCTGAATGGTTGGATAGGTGATCAAAAAAGGGATGGTATAACAGGTGGTTTTGGGGTGGCGGGAGAAAATGAGAATGGTAGGAAGGTGATTGATTTCTGTGAAGAGAGAGGCGCATGTGTGTAAGTAATACTTTCTTTAAACACAAGATATCCCATAAGTATACTAGAGTTGGTGTAGGTAGAGATGGTATCGAAGTGAAAAAGTATGATTGATTTTGTGTTGGTGAAGAATGTGGAAGTTATGTGTTGGATGTTAAATCAGTGAGGGTTTAGGAATGGGATTATCAAGGATCATTATGTTGTTCTATGTAAAATTAAGTTAATGATGGGGGCTTGGATGGAGAGGAAGGTGATACAGAAAGAAGAGGTGAAATTAAGAGTGAGAAGTTAAGAGTGAGCAGAGGGAATAGGATAAGTATGTAAGAGCGCTCGAAAGTAAATCAGTTGAATGTGAACAAGTTGAGTACTGAACAAATCTGGGGGCAAATGAAGGAAGCAATTGTTAGTAGTGCAAAGGAAGTATGTGGATGTGCTAAAGTGGAAGCCAAAGAATATTTAACAGCGAATGAATGAATGAAGAGAGGTGTTAAAGCGGTTAAAGTACAAAAAGCGTGGTTGAATGTACTAAAAGCAAATAATGAGGTTTCTAAAGAAAGATGCTTGGAATTATAAGGAGGAAAAAGAAATACTAAAAGATGTATACGTAGGAAGAAAATAAGGGTAGAATGAACAGTTTGGAAGGAGGGGAAATGGGGACAAGAAAATAGGAAGCTCTTCTGGAAGGAAGCGCGAAAGGTTAAGAATGAGAATAAGGGGAATCTACTTAAGAGAATAATGAATAGGATGGTACTTTGTAACTGATGAAATGGATGTGGGGGAGGTGTGGAAAGAACACTTCAAAATCACACACAATAACAGTAATGATGGTGTTGAGTGAATGTGTGTGTGGTTTTGATGGTGCAAGAAGGAATAGGGATTTTGGGGATGAGGGTTATTAGTGTAAGGAGGAGGTAATGGGTAGGAGGTGAAAAGTTGAAGAATAGGTAAATCTGCAGGTATCAGATGAAGTACTAGTGAAATGATCAGAGCGGAGGCGAGATGGTGATTGATTGGATTGGAAGTTGTGTAACAAAGCGTTTATGGAGGTATAGTTCCAAGGGATTGGAGGAGAGCAGTGATAGTACCCTTGTTTAAGGGTAAGGGAGAAAAAGGGAACTGTAGGGGTATAGGGGGGAATAAGTTTATTGAGTGTTGTAGGGGAGGTATATGCTGGTATTTTGGTCGAAGAAGTGCGTCGAGTGAATGAGGGACTGATTGGTGAAGAACAAGATGCGTTTAGGAGTGGTAGAGGATATTAATAGGATCAAATCTTTTATTAGGCTCTTAAATGATTGAAAAACTAGGGAGAAAGAAGAACTTAAATTATATTTAGGTTTGTGGATTTAACGGGCGTATGATAGAGTTATTAGGGAAGCTTCTGAAAGTTGGTAGTATATATATATATATATATATATATATATATAATATATATATATATATATATATATATATATATATATATAAAAATATATATATAACAAACATATATATATATATATATATATATATATATATATATATATATATATATATATATATAACTATATATATATATATATATATATATATATAACAGATAAGATACTCGAGTTTCTCAGCTACAAACTAGACCAACGGTATATTAAAAAAAAAATCACAATTTTGTTAAAACTTTAACAGATATAAACACAAATAACAATATAGTTATTATATATCTCTTTTGGGTATCAAGATGTTAAAAAATATCAACTGAAACATTTAGCGCTTGAGGAAAGATTTTGACATTTGGATTTTGGATCTAAGCTTCTTGTCGAAAGACACAAAGTATAAAACAAGATGAGTTAATCTCCAAAGATTAACTGCGTTTTTAGATCTTTCTTTGATGACATCAAGAGGATGTTTAAAAACTATAGAAACATACAAACAATACATCTGATCCTTCCTAAATTATGCATCACCTGCCTGGGCTCCCACAATATCAGAATCTAATATGAAATTACAAACCGTGAAATATGAAGCTTTCAAGACTTCCATCCACACACATCCATCATGTCCTAACAAACAAAAATTCTCTCTTTAAAAGCCCAACTTGACATGATAGGCTGTCAATTTTACAGTAAACTTAAAAACAACATACAAAAATAGATTGAACCCCCAAAGACAGCAACCAAATTGCTCTGACATCAAATATCCCTATTTTTGATGTCAAAAATGAAAACCATAGTATTTCTTTAAAACCCGAAGTGAAATCAAAGAAATTCTTTTGTTTCCTAATAAGGGCATTAATTTTGTTATTATTTCCATATTTCATGCAGTTTATTCTTCCTTTAATTTATTATTTCTTGCTATTCGTATTGA
>JABUQX010134681.1:0-35798 GCA_015478945.1 Trachelipus rathkii | reverse complement strand
CTTATTTCTTAAGTTAAATGACCTTTGACAGATAAAAAAATAATAAGAATAATATATAACTATTATATTATATATATAATAATAAATCAAAAATATATATATATATAAGATATATTAAAATAATAATAATATATTAATATATCTATATTAAATTTTTTCTTTGAAGGGTTTAAACCATAGTTTTTCTCGATGGTTTAAACCCTTGTTTTTTCGATGCTTTAAACCATTTGTTTAAACCATTTTGCTTAACACCAGACCAAAACACCTTAACACAAAGCATTTTACGTTTGATAGAAACATTTATTAACTACAAATTTTAAGAAAAATATGTGTACGAAAAGAATATGCCTAAGAGAAAAATACTGAAAAACTTATCAAAATCTAGAACTTTTAATATGAAAATAAAACATCTAAGACCTAAGAAAACTTATTAAATCTACAAATTTAAAAAACCTATGAAGGAATATAAAATATAAGGCCAAATTAAAATCATTAAATTCCCAACTTTCAAAGTTAAAAATAAACTGAAAAGAATACGACTAATGCTTAAGAATTTTTAAAAAGTTAATTAAAATCTATATCATGGCACCGGTGTTCGAAGTGGGGAACCGGTTCGAAGATATAAAAAACTGTGTGTGATGTGTGCCGGAGTCAGATAAAAAATAAATTATTTATATATAAAATAAAAAGGTTCAAGATTACCAAATCCAGAGTAGAAATTTATAAAATGGTGAGGATAGTGAACCGGAGGTGGACTACGTAGCCCTAATCTCTAAAACTTAAGAAAAAAATATATAAAAAGAATACGACTAACTTAAGGAAGCTTAAAACAATCGATTAAAATCTAAAATTTAAGAAAACAAATTATAAAAATAATGCGACAGATAATTTTTAAGGAAACTTTATAAACATCAATTAAAAAATATTTAAAATCGAACAAAAATAATAAATATAAATCATCACAAAGATACGGACGAAATACACAGTCATAAAACAATTCATTTAAAATTTAATCGTTAAAGAAAAAAATCTAAAAGAATACGATATACTTAAAAAACTTTAAAAAAAAAATCAAAGTTTAATCTTTTAAAAACTATAACAAACATATTTTATTAATAAATAATAAAGATCTTGCATTTCCGAATTAATCTTTTAAAAATATTACAAAAGAATAACCTCAAAGATTGAAAACCCAAGTTATTATTATCTACTTATTATTTATTATTTATTATTTTCTTCTATATTAACCTTCCATTCATTTACTATCCAAACTGGAAGCTCAGAGTAAAATATATAGGATACAATTAATACAATTACATTATTTTTTATCTGTTATATTGTGTATTGTCATGTTATTGTATTATTTACTTTATTATTAATTATCTATGCTTAATTTTTTTATTTATTAGTATTTATTATATATATTTAGTAATATATATAGTTTATTATAATATACGATAATATATACTAATATATTATATATATAATAAATATATCGATATATATAATACTATATATAGTAATATAAATATATAATATATAACATATAATATATATATGAATATATATAATATATATATAAATCACTACTTATATTTAATATATATATAATAATATAGTTATAATAATATATTATAATTATTATATATATTATAATATTAAATATATTTACTATATATATATATATATTATAATATATATAAAAATATAATCAGATCAGCAATATAAATCCTATCCTCATATATCAGCTTCATGCAACCACGTGCTGATTTGTATGACAATAGACTGCAATTATTTCGATATTCATTAAAAGCCTTCTACCGTGTACTTCATCTCCATTGCACTCTTATATATACCTTAATTATTATTTAATTCTATTCATATACATTATATATATATATTATATTATAGTATATAGTATTAATAATATAATATAAATAATAACATATATATAATATAATTATTTATTTTATATAGTATTTAATATAATATATATTCTTATATATATATATCAATTTATATATATTATATCATATATATATTATATGTAATAATTATGATATAAATAGATAATAATAATACTTATATCAGTGTATATAATTATATAACTAATATTTTGATATGTTACATATAGAAATAGATATATAATATATATATAATATATATATATAATAAAATATTATATATTTTAATTTTATATTATTATATTTATATCGCTAATTATACTATATATTATATATACTCACGTTATATTAATATATATAAATATATATTATATTATATATTATATAGATATATATATATATATATTATATATACATTATATTATTCGAATTATATATATATATAGACTAATTATATAAATATATTAATATATCTATAATATAATCTATATATTTATAATTATATATATTATATATATATAATTATATATAATTATATATATATATAATTATATATATATAACAATATATATATTATAGACACAATATAATATAATTTATAGTATAATTATATAATATATAATATATTATATATAATATTAGATATTATAATATTATATTATATTTATATATATAAATATATTTTAGATATAATTATTCAACATGAAAATGCAATTATCAAAATTTCATGTCTATTAAGACCATAATAATAAGATTTATAAACTTTCAAATAACTTTTTCCCTATTTCAATCCCTGATATTTAGTTGAAATGGGGCTCCGAACAGCTCTCATTAAACGCAATTAGAACGAATTACCATTATCGGGCCATTTATCTCCTCGCTTCTAGTATATATATAATACTTATAAGTCTAAAATGTAACAATATTATATAAACGCATATATAATTATATAAATATACTATATATAATCATATAATATCACTAAGTATATATATATCTTGTGGGAAGGTGTGGAAACATCTCTTTTTTTACAATCCATGCTAAATTCAACTATTTTAGAATCTCAATCTCATCTCTCTCTCTCTTCTCTCTCTCCTCTGTCTCTCTCTCTCTCTCTCTCTCTCTCTCCTCTCTCATCTCTCTCTCTCTTGCTCTCTCTCTCTCTCTCTCTCTTTTAATTACCTTTTTTTTAGTTGCTTGCACAAATCCTTTGCTTTTGGGAAATAACTCATGCTGCATTAACTGCATCATGTATTTCCTAAGCTTCATTTCCCAGAAGCGAGATTCAAATCGGGGTCCCAAACACGATGCTTAATAATAATAATATAAACATAATAATAATAATAATAAATAATATAATCATAATGCAATAATTAATAATGATAATGATATTGATCATGACATGCTCTCATGCAATCTATAATAATGATCAATAAAATACTTATAACCATAAAGTATCAACAATCATAATAACATCAATACCATAATAACATAATATAATAAAATAAAATATAATAATGAAAATTATAAAGAATAATACAATAAATAATACATATAATAATAATCATAAATAATAAAATAATAATGAATATAATATAAAATCAAAAAATAATAATAATAATATGAAATAAATAATAATACAATATAAATGAATAATATATAATAATAATAACTTTATTATTTTTTAGAAAATCCTTCTTCTTTCTTCCTCTTTCTTCTTATCTAATCCTTTCTAAAATTCTTTTTTGTAGTACTTACTCCAAGTACAAATTTCCTCTGTACAGAGATAAATCTTTCTGGGCTTCCGTTCAATTTTGAGATACCTGAAAGCTTTTTCTATATTTCTTCCATTTTCACTATTAATGTTATTTTCTTAGCGCAGGTGTTACATTGTTTTAATTATTCAAATTTTACTTCATATCATACTGTACCGAAAATATTGTTTCTTATTCCTATAGTTTTAATCATACTCATTTATCTGTTCCCTGACGTTTATAACTTTTTAATATACTAATTTTGTAATTTTTAATCATACCATATAACAGTAATATATTGCTTTGCTCTAATAATTCTTAATACTTAATAACAGTTCCCCTTTATAGTTAGTCCTTTTCACTATCGTTTCTTGCTTGCTTCTTATTAACTTCCTCATTGCTAGTGTCCTATTATATTATCATACTTTTCTTATTTTCCCTTATTCCCTTTCCTTCTTCTTCTCATCCTTCGTATCTTCTTCTTAAATTAACGTTTATACTTTTTTATAATAAAAAATATGTAATTATTTATATATATAGGGGCATATTAGTTATTTATATAATAGTTATTATAATATATATTACTATATATATAGTAGAGATATTTGAAATATATGTGTTATTTATTAAGTGATTTATTATATATATGAGATATTATATCATATTAGATTTTAATCATAAGTAGTAATGGTAATGATAGTATATTTTATATTTATATAGTTTAGTAATGCATATAGAGTAGGTATTATATTATTATAAGAGTTAGATGAAGCAGTGAGAGATGTGAGAGATGAAGAGAGGGCTCGGTGTATAAAAAATAAGAACTCACTCGGGCTGAAAAATTTAACATGAAAATTAACAACAAGAGAATGGAGTCTAAGATACTAAAATAATATCTTTGAAAACATTGACTAATTATTGTCTGTTTCGGCGAATGTCTGTTATTACATAGCTACGCCACGAGGCAATTTAATCTACGCGGTGAGGCCTCACCTCCCCATACTCCCCAACCCGGCTCCCAGTGGTGCTCGTGAGAAAGTGTATAAAATATCTTACAGAAATGGGGGAACATTAAAATTGAAAATCACTATTTGAAGAAATGACGGAATCAATGACAAAGAAAGCATCATATTCCGTTAAAATTTTATTTCAAAGTTAATATATCTTAGAAATTGAGGGACAAGTCAAATCAAAATCTAGTCTCCCACTCATATTAGAGTTTCTCATAATCTTAGTTTTTGATTTTTACTTGTTTTTTTTTTTTTTTTTATTTTTTATTTGCAGTCATTTCCTATTAATTAAATTTAAATTATTTCATAAGGGCTTCAGATAGATTGTGGAAAAAATTGGGAAACTTGAAGTCACCTTGTTGTGAAAGAGTACGAAAAGCGGTCAGAGTCGTTTAAGAAATAGTGTAATACCAATTGCGAAGAACGCTCATAGCTTTTTTCAGCGGCAATTTTCTGCGATTTATTATTAAGAGAGAAATTATTGGTACTCTTTTGTTGCTTGAAAAAAAAATTTTTTTTTATTTTTTCCAGGCAATATACTGTTGATTACAAATTAGAAACATATCTAAAAATAGCAAGATTGTATCTTGAAGACGATGATCCTGTGCAGGGAGAAGCCTACATAAATAGAGCGTCTATATGTACTAAAGGATATGATTGTCATTGATCTCTGCATGGTTTTTAAACAGGCAGAATCAAAGAATGAGCAACTTCAAATATATTATAATATAGAATATCATATATATATATATTATATATATATATATATATATATAATATTATATAGCTATATATAATATAATTATACTATATATATATAATTGTGATATGATTTTATAATTGAATAATACATTATTCTATATATTATTCTATACTATTTAATATATATATATCATAATATAAATATAATATATATACATATATGATTTTAAATTGATAGTTTGTTATACTGATGTTTTATACTATAGTATAAAATTTATTGAAGCAGTCAGTTACCTAATGAACCTTATAAACACTAGTATAGAGTTAATTACCCTATGTTGATCTAAGCGTTGTAAACGCATTTATTTTACTTATCACCTACTTAAAAGACAAACTATCATTTTTGTTTAGATGAACTTGATTAACCACGCGATGAAACTACATTCGACTTGGAAGTCTGTCCGGAAATGACAAAAGTCGTGTAGGCTTCTACAACATCGGTTTGTAGATATAGCAACAATACCAATAATCCCACTTAATAGTCTCCTGTGAACCACTGTTAATAATCCAGCTATGTAGTATCATTACTTGGTGACGAAAGAGGCTTAAATAAGTTGCAAATATCATTACCCAAATGATACAGTAATCGCAAGAGCTGGTGGAAATGCTACTGATGGACAATATCAAAGTGTAATAAACTTATATAATCTACGCTTTTCCTACGTTTGAATTTGTTATGAACAACCGAGTATCTCACATCTTTACAAACTGTTTCGAATGTTGATATCTGGTGGCAAGACCAATCTTACTGGAATATTTGTTACTGTTCAAATTCTCAAAAGGACAACAAAGGTTAAATCATATTTTTCTTCCGTCGACATTTTAGCAACTATAATCTGCCTTCGAATGTATGCTGAATATTACTTAACGACTACACCTATGACCACGGGTATCGAACTGGTCTCAATGACCTCAGGAAACGACTCTATTAATTATTGCGCTTTCTTATATCCTCATAGGTAGTTTATGCTTCGCAATAACTCATCCTGGATCACTTAACTCCCTTGAAGTAGAATTTTATAGTCATATGTTATAAATCCAGTTTTATAACATTAGAATGTTTGGTTTGTTAGGAGTTGATCAAGTAACCATCAACCTTTATATACTAAAGGTCGTAACTTCCTCAGATACTCGGCGCTGGAAGATTGTCTACTGTGAAGATCCAAATTTGAGCTATTTATGATGAGATGCTGCAAAAACTATCTGTACAACAAGTTCACAGCATGGAGAATGCTCATTTTTTAT
Source organism: Trachelipus rathkii (assembly GCA_015478945.1). Classification (NCBI taxonomy): domain Eukaryota; kingdom Metazoa; phylum Arthropoda; class Malacostraca; order Isopoda; family Trachelipodidae; genus Trachelipus; species Trachelipus rathkii. The sequence continues at coordinate 29,123 of JABUQX010134681.1, read as the reverse complement.
TTGTCATACTTAGCTCGACGTTTTGAATACTGGTTATCGTTCCTAGTATTGCTAAGGACAAAAACACTATTTTAGTCTTATATACATTGAAAGTTCTTGTGAGAATCTAAGTAGTCAACGACGTCTTCGCATTCTAGACTTCTCATCTTCATGTCACATCACGACCCTTGAACATACGGAAACCCGTCATTAAATGTTGAGATGAATTGAAGGCTCAGCTTGCAAACATCTAAGGTATCCATAAGAAAATTAATGAAAGTACTTTTCAGAAATTGGAATTTAATTGGCAAGATCCATTTACATCGATGGGACTCTCCTAGATTCCCTTCAAGAGCAGGTTATCCGCGATTGTATTGGTCCCTCCCAGCAGAGCAGAATGATCTCCATATTGATATTTAATTATATAAATTTAAAACTAAATCAATAATATATAATAAATAATAATAATAGATAAATAATAATATATAATATAATAATAATAATAATTATATAATAGATAATATTAATTAATAATAATAATAATATAATATAAATTATTTTTATATGATTCATTATTATTTTATATTATTATATATTTATTATTATTATTATCATTATTAGATATAATTATATTATTTATTATTTTAATTATTATGTATTACTTATTATCTATTATTATTATTTTATTATTTTTATTAATTATGAAATTATTATTCAATCTTTATTTACTTATTATACAAAGCTAAGATAGTTTGCCTTTTGGCTTTAGTTTAAATCATTGATATTTACATTTTTTGATAAATACCTGACGATTAAGATCAATATTATATATACTATATATATTACTTTAATATATTATTAGCTATATTATTATATATTACTTATATATTAAATATATAATACTCTATATTATATATATATTGCCCTTTGGGTACATCGTGTTTTAAAGGCACAGAATGAACATTGGGTACCAGCAGGAGACGTTAGTCCGAGGTACATCCCCATGTTAAAAGAAGGACAATCAATGATCTCTTTTTGACTCCTCTCATTTCAAAGCACACCAGCACACTCACTATCTCCCCTCCCTCTCGCTCATCTTCTCCTATCTCTCTACTCTCTCTCGCTCGCTCTTCTCTCTACTCTCCTCTCTCTCTTCTCTCTCCTTTTCTCTGTAAGGGTCTCTCTTTCGGAACCATAACCTCTCTCTGAAATTTCTCCCTCTCGCCACTCTTCTCTCTCTTCTCCTCTCTCTCTCCTCCTCTCTCTCTCTCTCTCTCTCTCCTCTCTCCTCCTCTTCCTCTCTCATCTCTCATCTCTCTCCTTCCTCTCTCTCTCTCTCTCTCTCTCTCTTCTCTCTCCTCTCTCTCTCTTCTCTCTCTGCTTTCGCCCTCCTTGAAACTCTCTCTGTATGAACCTACCCTATCTAGCTATCTATCTTATCTACCCTATTCCCAAATCTTTTTCTATTTTTCATCTTGATGTATCTGTCACTCATATCTATCTCATCATCTATCTATCATATCTATCGTATACTACTCTTCTATTCCGGCGCGTAAACTCTCTCTCTAAAATACACTCTCTCTGTCTCTCTCTCTCTCTGCTCTCTCTCTCTCTCTCTCTCCTTTCTCTCTCTCTCTCTCTCTCTCTTCTCCTCTCTCTCTCTCTCTCTCTACTCTCTCTCTCTATCTCTCTGGAACATTTCTGCATCTATCTTTCAAAGTTGAGTTCCATATTTTTTTATTCTTTTTAAATGTTTTTATTCATAGTACATTCACCTCCCTAGGCGCCGTCCCTCCCTCAGGACCTTAAATTAAGTTTTGTGATTATAGTACAGTTAAACATTACTTATCAAACATTCCTAAACTTGAACTTGATAGATTAATTATTGACTGTTCGTGCAAGACAACTAAGGAGACGCGAGAGGATCGACGAGAAAGAGGAGAAAGGAGAGAGCGAGAGAAGAGAGTAAGAGAGATGATAGGAGAGAGAGGACGAGAGAAAAGAGAGAGAGAGACGGAGAGAGAGACAGAGACGGAGAGAAGAAGGAGAGAGAGGGAAGAGAGTATAATAATATGTATATAAATTATTTATATATTATTATTATATTATAATATATTATTAATATATATTAATTAGAGTAGCTACTATAGTTATAGAAGACAGTGATTGGAGAGACGAGAAGAGAGAGAGAGAGAGAAGAAAACACTTTGATGAAGGATTTAGAAGGTTAACGATTTAGCTATAATCGTGAAGACAAATCAAAATGATAAGAATAGTTAAGTTCTAATCAACGACCATACCTCGCCAATTCACAACACATGCAACGTCCCCCCCTCTTTTTAATAGACGTCCAAAATGTTCATCCTGTAATGTTTGCCCCGTAAATGCGGGCTTCGAAATCTCTCTTGCCAGTAAATTGAAATCCCACCCCTATAAAATCTCGTATTAAATGATACGCATATATAAAGGAACTATAGAACACTCATAAAGTTGTTGACAAATTTCTACGGCATTTTGTTTACATGCATAATAAACACACGCACCCACATTATATATAATATATTATATATCAATAATTATAATATTTTATATATTAATATATATTATAGATATAGTATTATATATTATCTTTCTTATGTATATATACTAATATACTATAGTATATACGTAATTATATATATATATAATATATAGTATATTAATATATATATATATATATATATTTAATATAATGGAATATAGTATATAAAATTATATATTAATATATAAATATATAGTATAGATTATATATATATTATATATATTAGATCATATATTAAAATTATAGATATATATATATATTATAATAAATCAATATTCTAATAATAATATTTTTCACTAACTACTATATATTATATAATAATAAATATATAATACAATAATATACTTATACTAAATAATATATATAGATATATATATTCATACGTATATAAAATATATAAAATATACTTATATGCCTCATTAGAAAGTCATAAAATTTTAATACTCTAATAGAACACAATATAAGAGAAAATAATAGAATAGTTATAGTAAATAGAATACTCTATATAACGTCTATAATACTGAATTTATTCTAGATTACAATAATATAAATAAATATAATATATTTAAATATAAAGAAATATATTTACTTTAGTTTATATAATATTTTTAAATATATATTTTTATTAATTTAATATATAATATAGTATATCATACTTATATAGTTTATAGCGAACGTAGTATAACACCATAGATATTTATATTACTTACATTTATTTTTATCCTTATTTTTATTATTATTTTTTAATATCATTATTATATTTCTTTGTTATTTTAATTTTTTATTATTTATTTTTTAGATGAATAATCTTTATTAATTTGTATCATTATTTCATTTTTATTTTTATTTTATTATTTTATTTTTATATTTATTTTCTTTTATTATTATAATATTTTTATCTTTATATTTTATTATTATATTATTATTATTATTGTTATTATATATTTTTATTATTATTATTTTTTTTATTATATATTATTATTATATATATTATTATTATTATTGTTATTACATTTATTACTTATTATTAGTATATGCTTAGAAAAATTCAGTCAATTGATTGTCACATTGCAAACTCCTAGATATTTCATACATTTCATTCCTCCAAATATATATAATATTATATAGAATATTACTATATTATATTTATATACATATATATAAATATATAGTTATATATACTATATACTCATATATAAATATATGTACTATATATATAATCAATACAAAAAATAATCTTAATATTTATAATATGATTGTTATTATTCGTATATTATTAAGTGATTTAATTAAGAGTATATTAATTATTTATATCTATTATTATTAAATCTATATTTATTATTATATAACCTTCATATCCAGCTAATTAAGAATATAATATTTTTATAATTTTAATTCATTTAAAATTAATTAGTAATAGATTATTATTAAATTAATATATGAATATTTATATATAATTACATTTATAATATTATTATTAATTATCTAATTATAATTATTAGTATTATAATTAAAATTACTTTGGATTAATAATAATACCTTAATAAAATAATAATAACTAATAAAATATCATAAAATAAAATAAAAAAAAATATATAATAAAGTAATAGAAAATAATAATAATAATATAAAATAATAATCATAATTAATAGATAAAAAATAATATAAATAATAAATAATAAATTATAAATGCATATAATGGTAAGATACACAAAAATACAACTATAACAATTACAATTAATAAATAGTAAATAAATAAATCAACAATATTATGATTGCTATTACTGAATGCAAAACCTTTACCATTAAAGCGAAGGCACGATGTCTTAAACTTCTGGTTAAATGCGGTTACATCATTCAGCCTAGAAATCCAATTTCCATTCGAGCACAACAAGCGGGAAAACGACCAGGCTCAACGTCTAATGAGAAAAGCAGGAAATCATGCTTACAATATTCGATACATTTCAAATGCACTTATCTTCTACCGCCAAGTTCACACACCACCACCAGCACACACAAACACACACACACACCACACACACCACACCACACACCACACACCACACCACACACACACACACACCACACACACATAATATATACGTATATATCATATATACTACTATAGTTTACTTATATTATACTTTTTTAATATATTAATAATATATATATATCTAATCTATTATATATATATTATTATATTAAATATTTCTATTCAGAGCATTTATTTATAATATAAATATTTAATATACAATACTAAATAAATTATATATATACTATATTATAAATATATAACTATTACTAATATTATTATATTATTATATATACTTACATATTATATCTTCTTTATATTGCTCGTTACTCAAATAGTAGTTGGAACCTTAGCCAATAAAAGAAAACTGATTCATTACCACTTTGCAACAATTCGTAAATCATATATATATATTATGCTATATATTATACATTTAATTTTATACATATTTTATATAATTATTTAATATTTATATAGACTTATATATATCTATATATAAATATATATTATAATCTATATTATATATTCATATATTTAATATATATTATATATTATATATACTAATAATGTCTGGTACTTCAAATTATTAAGTGTTCCTTGTTAATGTAATGAATATATATATAATACTAGTACTATATATATATATATAATATCTATATTAATGGTATTTACTATATATATTATATCTACTTATTAATATAATTATAAAATATTATTATAATATTATAATAATAGAATATAGATACATATATGTTATTATCATATATAATAGACCATTATATAATAATATATATATATACTTAATTATTATATATTATTATATATAAATTTATTATATATATAATATATATATAATGACATATACTATACATATATATACATATAATATATATTATATTGTATAATAGGTATATATATATTATAGTTAAATATATATTATATTATAATATATGATATTATATATATACTATATATATATTCTATATATATAATGCTTATTGCATATCATTGGATACTTAACTTACCTTATACTCTTAAGTATTTAGTTACTCTTTAGAATTTAGTTCTATTTAAATTCCATGCGCAACAAATCGGCCGGTCTCCAATGCTGCCTTCTGATAAATAAATAATATTATACTAATAAAACTATCTATAAAATAATATCACACATACTATCAAATTATACCTTTTATATATATATCAATTTTAAGCTAATATACAATTTATTAAGGTTACTGAAACCGACTCTATGATAAATTAGAAGTAATGTATAATGTTAACTAGTATAAGTTTTATGAAGTTAATAGAAAGGTTAATTTTCGTTTTTTACTCAACATCAGTGGTGCAAAAGCTCAGCAGGACTATGCATACCATGAGCGCCATCCACTCCTCTCACGTCTCTTATTAACTGCAGCTGGGACTAAGTTTCGTGTCTTATCTCTGAGATGCTCGAGAGCGGACGCGGCTTTCTCACTCTTTATGTATATACTAATATAAAAATCTCACTCAGTTCTCACCGGCCCTCTCCGAATTATCTCTGAGGATTGTACCGCTATGCTATTTATTATACATAACATACATATATGCCGTTATTCGTAGAGTAAATGCAATACTGATCTCATTATAAAAAAGGAAACAAACATGCCGACCCATACCAAATTCACCTAAGGATTTCTTCCTTAATTCTTATTGAATGTGCTGTTTTATTTTAGTTCATTTTTGTTTTTTATAATTTTTGTTAATTTCTTATCTTCTTCGAATGTTCCTATTAGCATATACGTGAAGTTATATCGCGCTCTGTACGTATTTATCTCAGTATGGCTTACAGAATAGAAAGTGTAAGTTTTTGCTCTGGAACTGTATGTGTGTTTTCATCCGGCTATTTTCTATGTTACGGAGCAGAAATAAGAATTGGAAAACTTTTCGCGATAGCGGAAAATTATGATCACTATGATATATATATTTATCTTAGTATATATATAATTATATACTATATTATATTATAGTATATTCTATTAATATTAGATATAATATAATATACATTATAACTATATATATGTATAGTACTCTTGATATTATATATTACTTAATTAAGCTATAATAGAATTAGATGATCACTAACCTATATGCTTATAACGTAATTATTAGTTACATTAGTCTAATCGATCTATAATATATACAATATTAATATTTATTTAAATCATATTATTTCTTAGAATAATATATATTAATAAATGTTTTTATATTATCATGTTAAATTACGATTATTAGACCGTAGATTCTATAGATTTAAATTAAGGAACTCGCCTATTTCCATGAACTCATAAGCTTACGTTATTGAACTACAAAATCTCGTAAATTTGTTAACAAAAATTTTCATTACTTATATTTTCCCAGTATGAAAAATCTATAACGGTGCCATTTTTACCGTTCGCGAGATATGAAACACTCACTGTACTACATAAGCTTTAACACTTTTCTGTGTACACAAATTATAGTTTCTTTTCATTGGGCACCTAATAATTATTATATCTATATATATATAATAATAACTAATATATAATATATAATAATATATATATATTACTATATATTACTATATTATAAACAAACAAAGTTATCTTATCCCCATGAACTTAACGGTGCCTCTTGAGACATAAATAATAGTTATGAGAACCGACATCTTTTTTTCTCCTATGTCTAGGATCACAGTTGAATTTAGTGAGGGTTAGGTGTATGTTAGGTATAGGTCAGTATTTTCTCGAATGTATTCTACAACAACAAATTTCTCTACACAAATCTACACAGTAATGTTTTAAATCATTCTGTTTGCCACTTACACTCGCTCCAAAAAAGAAAAATAATTTTGAATACCTCTCGAATATTTGTACGACATGCGAACGAATATTAAAAATGATCCTTTAGGCTATGATACCATTAATTTCTTCACCACACATTTTCTAATATTTCAAATCTAAACAGTGCCTTCTATATTCAGTTTATCCTACATTTGCTACCTTTTTTAGTTATACTAAATTGAATGTTGTAAAACAGCTACATAATTCAATAGCATTACTACTATCTAATAAATCTGTTCTAATGTACATTTTTTATTAAACAATGGAAATCAATTTCCATCAGTACTGTCCATAATATTACGAGTAGACGCACAAACAGTTGCGTAACTTCAATCAGGTCGTAACAGATACCCTGTCAGACAACGATAAAAACACATTTATCTTACATATCTGTTTTTTAATCAAATTTATTATACTTGGCAGGACGAATTTATATTATATCGCATCTTATCTAACTTTTTACTAAATAACCTTTTGAGGAAAGTGTCCTGGAACTTTTTTTTCTGGCATTTAATGCCTTTACCACACACATCCCACACACACACACACACAACAACACACACAATATAATATATGTAATTATATTATATATATATGAATATATTATATATATAATAACTTATATTATACAATAATATATTTTTAAAGTATATATTTTATGCAATATCGATATCTTAATATATATATAATATATAGTTATATATTATATTATTATATAATTTTATAAATATATATATATTAATAAATATATATAATGGCTCATCGTGGGTTATTCTGCTCAGTAACACCACTCAGTCAATGTTTTTTTTACGTAAATCTAATTAAAGGCTCAAGCGCTCTTGCATGCCAATGGTGTTTTACTTTAACAAATTGCCCAGAAGCGAAGTAATCTATAAATATACAACTAAATTCCGTCTAATCTGATTTACGTATAGGATAATTCGCTTTGTTGTTTAAATGCTTACACTTTTTTATACACAAAAGAATACATTTTTAAAGTCTAGTGTCTGCTGTTATTATTGACTATAGTTTCAATTCTGATTAGATGAATTACTGTCTTTTATAATGGTCTTCGAATTCCGAGCATCGTATGGTATGGAAGGTGGAGGCAGATAACCCACATGCATCCGTACTTATATATATATATATTATATATACATACTATAATATATATATATATTATATTTACTATATATAATAACTAATCTATTAATAAACTAATTACCGTATATATCATATCAGCTATCTAATATCGTGGCGACACTTCCAGAACTTCTTCTTTCCTATCGTCGCTCCTGCTATCTCTCTCGTCTCCTCTCTCTCATTTTCTCTGTCTTCTCTTCTCAATATTATAATATATATTTATAATATATAGATACTTATTATATCAATATGATATCATTATTAATATTAGTATATACAATCTCTTTAATAATTTATATATATACTATATAATATATTATTATTTATATATATATTATATTTCTACATACTTTCAGAACGTTGTTTAACTTATTAATATCTTTATAATATATTATTATATTGTTTCACCACCGATCATGGGCAGAGCCCTATTCCAAGAGGCGGTATCTGCACACTCTGCAAAAACTCAACTAACGCAAACTACGCGATGAGCACAGACCCAGGCTTAAAGTGAGAGAGATTTTAAATTCAGCAAGAAACACAGCAGATGGAAGAGAATTCGACAGAAAGAAGGTGCAGAAAGAAGAAGCACCATCAGCTGAAAAAGCCTGTTCCCGATATCAACACAACAACTCTGCGCGACACGCCCCTTTGTCTAGCGAGGGCAGTTCTAAATTGGTGTACATGCGAAGTAGATAATTTCCTCGACCACCTGCGCTGCGTAACTATAGAAAAGACGATGAAGCGACCCAACATGTCACGCCGCAGATAGAGGGCAGAGCGAACTGGAAAATTGCCAGAACAGTTATAAGCCTTTTGCCTTGGACTCGACCCTATCAAAAAGCCGGTTGAAACCAGAGCCCCCCCCCCCGATACTGACGAACAGTACTCATTGACACGGCGTGAGCCCTTGTGATAAACTGGAGCAACTGAGACGAAAGAGAGAAACAGCTCTCGCAGCCATTAAACAGACCTACCAGTTTCTTTGATGGCCCCCTCAGCAACCGTTTGATGTTTGAGGTTCAAGAACATTTTTTTGTTAAGGCCAGGGCTGTTTATTTGTCGACAGGAGACGAGAGAACCGTCGAAAGAGATAGAAAGTTAGAAGGGGCCTTATAGGAGAAGAGATTGTAGAAGTTGGTTTTTAAAGAATTGAATTTACAAGGTTGAGGACGACCGCCCACCCGAATTATCCAGATCAGCGAAACTAGAATCGCAAAGTATTTTAGGGGAGTTTACGAAATAAGGTGTTTGGGTGAATAAATGGTTCAAAAATGAAAATATCACGGGTACGCCTATATCGGAGGAATTTATTAATTTTATTGACTTTAATACATGAGAAGGATTTGTGAAATGGTATTGGTTAGTAGTTAAAGTACATCTTTGATTCAAAATATAAATATCCGAAATGACAAGCATAGTTTTAATAAGAGGATACATGCAATTTAGTTGAGCATCCACAGGACTATTAAAAGAAATAATTATTTTGGAATGTGCAGACACAGAGTAAGGTTCGTTAGTTACATGATATTCATGGTTGCAATGAAGGGGAATACCAGAATTTAAATCCATGAATGTATTATTAGTATATAGGAACAATTCACAAAAAGGAGAGGTAAAAGAACTGAGAGATTGGAACATAGGACAAATGGAATTATTCAACACATGCAAACATTGAGAAAATTGCACATTAGACATATAACTATATTTCATAACGTTTATTTACGAAAAATATGTTTTATTTAGGTTTAAATACTATTCTAGAGCGTTTGGCTGTAGTAGGGGTAGGAAAAGGTATCATGCGATAAGCATTGAACACGTCATGGTCCGAAATGGGAATGGTAGTGACAATGCTATAAGGAATAGTGTCAATGATGGTCCAAGTGAAAGATAAGAATTCATAGAAATTATCGGGAGTGAAGGAAGTAATAGTGTCCAAATGAGTAGATTGCAGACTTTCAGAAATGAAGGGTTTCAAATTTGAAAACGAATATAAGGTAAAAGAAGTGGTCTTTTGATTGGCTAAAAGTTAGGCGTCTAATATATTATTTCTTAATTCCAATAAATTTTGAATATAAACATTTAAAATAGAAAAATATGAATCTAAGAGATTTATGGCATTGAAGAAAGAAAAGGCCAATTGCAGATTTTGAGTTTGATTTCGCAAATCATCTATAGAGTGAGTTAATTTAGAAAGGGAATTAGTATTAGCTTTTATTTGATCTCTGAAACGTAGGAATAGAGAATTAACTTTGTCAGTTTGTTCAGAAAGAACATCTATTTTTTTTGCATAGATTAGATATCTTCCTCTATAGCTGTGCCAAAAGGTGAACTCAGAAATTTTCCTGAAACGTCAAGTAGTTCACGACGTTTTAGGGAAGAGGAAAAGGAAGGTTTAGTAGAATACGAATTTATCCAAGGGTCATTTAAGATAAAGTTTAACTGTTAAAGGGTATGGGATGCATACCGGTTTAAAATGTCATTTGGTATACATAAATGTGATAATTTTGATTTCACAGAAAACCATTGAAAGATTGAGGAGAAATATAAGATAAGTTGTGTTGTCTAAATCGTTCATGATGGATATTTCTTCTTTTAGGAATGTTATTCGGAGATAAATGATTATGAGAAAGTAAAAATCGCCAAGTATGTTCATCACTGAATTCAGAAGAAGATGATTCGAAATCATAAATTTTATTTCTGAAGAAAGGTAGAAATGATTCATGTAAATTTGTTACATCGGGAGTCGAAACAAAAGTTGTTTGTATCTCTGTTCAGTACATGGTACAGTACACCCTTTATGATGCACAGTACCATGTACTGAACAGAGATAAGATGTACTGAGGCTAAAACAAGTTCCAACTGAGTAGAAATGTATGGAGAGTGATGAATTTGTGCTAGGATTGGAATGGGGAAAAAATGTTAAAGAAGATTTCTATCGATGGTAACTATTATTTAGTTAAAGTGACTTCCATTTCCGCTCGATCTAGAAGACTATAATTATATATATAATGATTAATCATATATATATATATATATATATGATATATAATATATATATATAATTAATTTATATTATATATATATATATATATATATATATATAAATCTATATATTATATTACACTATAATATCTATATTATATATATATATTATATATATATATATACTATTATTAATATTAAATATATATATAGATATCAATATATATACTATATATACTATAATATATATATTTCCAAAAACATATTTTTTTTTTAATAAATATGGAAATAAGGCTTCTAATTGATCATATATTAGTAGTATATATATATATATATATATATGTAGTATTATAATATAGATATATATATATAGTATTATATATATATATATATTATATTATATCAGTGGGGTATTCGGATGTCTAGGAGTCATTGGGCGAAGCATTGTCCTAGCATATTGTATATAGTATATAACTATATTCATATATAATATCTTATATATTAATATATAATCTAATATATAATTATCTCTTCAATATTTAGGTTTATGTTAAATAAATAATATATATAATATATAATAATATATATATATATATATATAGTGAATACTAATTATATATATAGATAGATTATCTTTTATATATATATGCACGTAGTATGTTACAGTGCGTGCGGTGGCTTAGGGTACATGGGGAAGCATATATATATATATATATATAATATATATTATATATATATATATATATATATAATATATACACATATATTAATATATTATATATACTATATTATATATATATATATTATATATATATATATTTATTATATATTTAATATATAATATATTTATATATTATATATATTATATATATAGATTATAAATATATATAATATATAAATATAATATTATATATATGTATATATATTTATATTATATTATATATATATACTATAACATATATACAATTATCTAATATATATATTATTATCATAATATATTTATTTATATTTATATATATATATATATATATATAATAATATATATAATAATTAATATATAATATATTATATATATTATAATTATTATAATATATATATAATATATATATATTATATATATATTGGCACTTCGCTCATAAGAGGTTCATTTAATTAATTTTGATTCATGGATATATTAAATAAATTTAAATATTTATTCCAAATTTATTTAAAATTATAGTATATAATTATTAAAAACATAGATTTGTTTGATTTATTACTTTAATATGATACTTCCAACTTGCCAAAGATAAAAACTTTTCACACTCAGTGACATCACGTTCGGACGCTAAGAACAAAATAGCGCCCAAAGCTTCCGCTTCGAGGGTTGCTTTAACATACGAACGAAATGTATTTTATTTTTTTTATTTTTTTAAAATAAATTTGAAATCTATTTTTAAGTAAAATATTTTTAAATAATTTTATTGTTGATAATAAATTTCGTATATTAAGCGGAAAGTAATGTGCTTTTGAAATAAATAGGAAGAAGCTAATTTTTAATGATTTTTTTGTTAAAAAAAAAAAAAAGAGTGATTCAGCATGCAAAGGATTCTTTTAAGAATTTTGTCATTTACTAATGATATGTGTCACATTACATTGCTCTCTCTCTCTTCTCTTCTCTCCTCTCTCTTCCTCATCTTCTCTCTCTCTCTCTCTTCTTCTCGTCTCTCTCTCTTCTCTCACACACACCACACACCAACCACAGCACACAGCAAAAGGTACACGGTCCCACCCTGCAAACACACACAAAAATCCGCAGCTGACCAATCAACTGGTAAACACGTATTAAAGTACTATTAATGTGATTTACAGTCAAATCAACTGATAAAATAGAATGATTAATTGTAATAATTAACGTAATTGTTTAAGATTTCAATATTTCAATTTTTAAAATTATCTTTTATTTACTAGGGAAGCGCTGCTTCCTTTGCTTCAATGGACCGCACGTCTTTGATATATATATCATATATATAAGATATATAACCCATATTTATTATTCTATATTCTTAATATATATATATATAGTATATAATAGTATATCTTATATATATATATATATATATATATAATATTATATATAATATATATAATATATATAAAATAATAATTAAAAGCAATTTTAAGAGTATATAAAAATACAATAATAGAAATTTAGGGAAAACATATTAATGGTTCTTGAAGATTTCTTAGGCTGTTTACGTGGCTGGCTAAGGAAGATGCTCTGCAAAGTCGAATTACTAGGAAGGTTGAATAAATAGGAACAATCGGTTGGACAACGATTGGTTGTACAACGCGAGTAAGAAAATATTTAGAATGTTTTCAGATCTTATCGATATTATAATCAGTGGCATTCGTATTGTTTGTTCAAATTGCTGTTCACTATTCATGTGGTGTATAACACTTAACTTTTTTGGGCACAATGTGAAAACAATGGTTCCTGTTTTAGGTAAATATAGGCTGACCGTCTTTTAATAGGAAAAATAGGTAAGATTTCCCAGAGACAAAATGGCAAAGCTAACGCGACTGTGTAAACATAGAAAGCATGAAGATATACTTTTTCGATACTGGAAGAATTTTTTATTACAAGAATTATCTTTGCTAGTCATAAGATGGAATCACAGATAATTTGAACCATCACATAAACTCAAATCTTTGAAATCTGTGATCACGAGGAACCGTAGATTTTAGCATACCCTAAACAGCTAAATCAGTAAATCAGTATAATCAAAACCACCACCCCATCATTATGATTTTAACTTTATTTTCCGTCAATCGTTAATTATAGCCGTCCATAAAACAGCTGAAAAAGTCCACGCCAAAAATTTTTTATTTTTTTGCTCTTAAACATATGAAAATGTGATGCACTTGATTTGAAGATTTTCGAATCGATTTATTGGAAGTCAACCAGAAACTTTGTTTAATGTTAAAGAAGAAATTACGAGCTGGAGGATCAATTTAAAGATAAAGAAAAGAGAAAAAAACAATTGCTGAATTCCTTTTCACTGAATGACTTTTTCTCCAGGATCACACTTAACCAATTCTAGTAAAAGTGATACATCAGGTCGACATTCATACCATGCTCCTCGTGGGAAAATTTTGAAGCTAGTCCCAAAATGGCCGACAGGGAAGAATGATCGAGGCGTCAAACAAATACAATTTATATAAACAAATCTGGTTATTTGTTGCTTTCCACGAATCCAATATAAACTTAACTAAGGAACTCTACCTAAACCTATACGTAACCTAAAGCCTAAAATCCCCTAACCTAACCTAAGCCTAAACTAACCTCACCTAACTCAGCCTAATCTATAATATTTTACCTAACTAACCTAAACTACCTAACCTAACCAACTAACCTGAACCTTAACCTAACCTAACCTATAACCCTAACCTAACCTAACCTAACCTAACCTAACCTAACCTAACCTAACCTAACCTAACCTAACCTAACCTAACCTAACCCTAACCTAACAACCTAACCTAACCTAACCTAACCTAACCTAACCTAACCTAACATCCTACAGGCCGTACCTAACCTAACCTTACCTAACCTACACCTACCTAACCTAACGCCTGGGGAGGGCTGTACGTGAAAATTTTTTCGATGTCGTGTTTACCATTTGACCTGCCGACCCTTTGGGCTAGTCCCCTTAAATTTGGATTGTTAAGGATTTTAACATCTATCTCACTCACAAAGACGGACTCCGGAAAGATATTTCTCTACTCTGAAAAATCTCCAAAAACACTTTCTCAATTCATCCAATGGCAGGAAAAGACTAACACGAAACTGACTTTTACATTAACGTGTTCATGTATTTACACCAACATAAATGGAGAAAGTTATTTTTCATTTTGTTAAGAAAGCAAGAAGAAGAGTCTAACCATTGATAGTGATAAGGATGAAGATATTATTCGATAGGCTTAGAATAGCTATAATATTATTAATGGTGATGGTAGTGATAATGATAATATTAATAATAACACCCCTTCCTTGATTAGGGCTCTGCTCGTGAGTGGTGGTAAATCTTCTAATATATATCATAACTATATAGTATATATATATATAAAAATGGATTTAGACATATATTATGTGTTTATCTATATTTTTCTAGTAAATTTCAGATATTTAAAATTATGTATTTATGATATATTATTTATTTTTATTTATATTATATATATATATATATATATATATATATATATATATATAATACTATATATATATATATATATAATATATATATATATATATATATAATATATATATATATATAATATATATATATATATATATATATATAATATATATATATATATAAAACAATTAATTAAAAACCACTTTTAAAAAAACTTTAATGAAATGAAAATTACTAATAGTTGATGTTTCGGGACCTAAAACAGCTCGGTCCCTCCTCAGAACTAACAATTTCTAAAAGAAAATTAACAATTTAAAATTACATAAAAAACAGGTAAAAGAAGGTACACGAGAAAGATTATAAATGTAAAGACGAGCAAGGATTTTATTTATTCATTACTATATTCAATATTAACCGATTCATCCTATCTTTATGATTTTTTGGTAATCTAGAATCAAAGATTCTGAAAAAACCTTCGGACAATTAAAATTATTACAGCTGTTGATGATAGAAATGATTCTATCCATGCTGAATTTAAGTTTTTATCTTTAGACCCGAATAAAAAATATGCTCCATCCCAATTCATAACCATGGTCTTCACGGGTCATGTGTCCAAAAACCGCGCTGCTTTGATTCCCTCTTCTCACATCCTCCCTTGTGCTGTCGATTCTGAATTTTCAAAGGTATGTTTAGCGTTTCTGCCGATACTATGCATTCATTGCACATATTCACACGGAAATGATAGAACACCTCCCGTAGCTCTCTTTTTGTAGTATTTTTAATGACTAAGATGCGTGAGAGAGTCTCAGGGAAATTAAAAGATCAAATTAATTGTTATAATAAATGCCTTAAGCATTACACTTAAGATCAAGAAGATCGGCGGAGAAAACGGTAACCGACTTTGATTTCTTCCAAATCAGGTAAGGAGAAATTTTTCCCTTTCAATCCCCTCTAAGTAAACTGGAATATGCCTTGCTTTAAAATAATATTATTTTCTTTAAATGATATTATTTCCTTAAGAGGGAGTGTCTTGGGTGATATTACGCTTTTATATATTGTCGAGACCCCCGAAGTTTTGATAAATACTAAACGAGAAATTAATTTATTCCATTTTCTTGTAATGTTTATGCATTTTTTTAACCAATTTGTTGAGCGAGGATTCCACACAGCACAATAATTAGAAGAGCTCGCTTTAAGGGAGACACTGAACTTAAATCATTATATCTTGCTTATATTGGTATTATAAAATATAGGATTGGGGGTTAATGATACGACGCTAATAATCGGCCGCAAGTGTGGGGTTTTTTTTGTAGTTGGCTTCGACGTATCTGGGGCTATCATTATTTAGAGTTTGTTATATCAACCTTCGTTATTGTCTCCTCGTGTTTGGTGTTTAATTCTTAGGCTGATCTCCACAGAAGGCATATTATTGGTCTCTCATTATTATACCATACATTCTGTTCTTAAAAGTAACCCACGCGTGACATACAGGGAAATGGGCTAGCCGTGGTGGAGGGGTCTGTTGATTATTGCGAAGAAACTCTGAGTTTATGTCTTTGTGGGAAAATGAAGACTTACTGGTATTGGCGCCGCCTTGCCCTGGGGCCTCCGGTCGGCTGCGTCAGTAGGGAAGAATATCTGTCACATGCAACGATTCTCCCATTCCACAATGACTTTTGCGAAATTTTGCCATATTGGGGGTACAGAGTGAGTAAGAACGCCTGGTTTTCATAAAAGGAAGGATCGTCATATAATATGTTATGTCATATGATCCAGGTGGGAGCGCTAAAAGACTTTCTCTTCCCGCATGTTTTGCTGGGTCCAAAAACTTTTGTTCGATTTAATTAATGGCATATTTCGAATACTGAATGAATCACGATTTCCTGTTTCTTAGTCATTTTTATGTATGCCTTAATGCACCAACCTATTAAAATTCAGGCACCACGACACGTGGCAACACTTACTGTGGCAGATAGGACACTATCGGTCATCTTGAATACGTTACTCCTTTGCGACAGGACGGCGGAGCAAGATACTTTACTTCTATAATACATGAGGATATAAGGGTATCTATTTTTTATTACATATAGCTCGTAAAGCCATCGAAGCTGACCAGCCCAAATGGGTGGTTTGGAGATTGCTTCTACTCTTTTTTCCAGACCTATCGGTCTTTTTCCTCGTTTAGATAGGGGAAAGGCTCGGTGTCTGGGCATTTAATTAATATTGGAGAACGGTATGCAAAGCATCTTTTCCCAATACTCTGCAATTTGTTAGAAGACTTAGTAGACGCCTTATACCATTTGACTTTATTGTAAGTAGTTCTAATAGAAAACACATCTCCGTGGTACGAAAAGGATTGGTCTGATTGGGATTAATACCTAATCCTTGTGTATTTTAGGTGATCTGTATATCTCGTATAAATACGGAAGCAATCAAGGATTTAAGAGACTGAGAATACCTTTTTAACCTTCTTGTTTGTACTAAAGTTTTGATTTATGTCACTTAAAGTACATAATAGGACATATCAAATCTTTAAATTACCCAAAATTTTAGTTTTAAAAATAGGTTTCCAATCTGCTAATCATGTGCTTTCCCGTATTATATATCGCGCAATCCCTAAATTAACATATTTTTTCATAAGGAAGAATCCCAATTCAGTACCATATTCATTTTTGATTCTCACCGCGGGAATTGTGTTTTTCTTAAACCAGTAAATTTGGTTTGCGCGTACTTTTCTTTCTTTCCATTTAATTGGGTGAAAATAGTTTTCCTCACTTCTCTTCATGTTTTATAAATGCAAGTAATTTATCTTTAATAGAATAAGGATAGGTGGTAGAGAATTGTTTCCACAACGACGAATTTAATGATCTTTGGTCAGCTTCCGATGTTTACGACATTCATTTAACTTATCTGTCCTATTATCTAATCATTAGTTTTATTTAGAGTGGAGGTTCGTTGTCCGCAGACTTACCGTACTAGTGTTCCAACATATGGAAGGTCTGTCTCCGATATTTTCCCTTTTATGTTCTTGCCATCTCACTGAATTTCCCCTATTAAGCTGTTCATATGCAAATGAATGTGGCTTTGTCATTAAGCATAATTGAGATTTGTTACTTTTTCTACTTTTCAGCCAACTGACTTATTTGCTTTTCTACATCGTGACCCAAAATTTTCTTTGGCTAGGTCCACTGCCAATGGTTGCCTGACTACTTTTACTTAGACTCGCCCCATGCTCAATTATTCAGTGATGCGTAAACAATTGTTTATTTTGACTTTGATTTCTTTTTTTAAGTATACCAACGCAAGGGGCTTACATGTCCCTATAACTTTCTCTTTCCCGCGATGATGCCGTCTTTTTTGGAAGTCCGGAATGTATGACTGAGTAAGACTGTTTAAGGAGTAAGAGCTATAAATAAGCTTAGATTGACACTCAATATAAAGGGGAGCTAGCCAATAATTATATCCTAAAGGGTCAGGTGCTTCGTCCCGAGTTAATACATTTCAAGGTTATTCTGTTCACAAATCAAACGATCTACAACTACGCTATCAATCGATCAAAACAGTTTTATCTTTTAGACCCACGGATACATAGCAATTGAACGACCATACCTAATGTGCGATCTATTAATTAGAGCCGTCTCAAAGGCTTAGCAGGGAAACTTCATAGGTTTATACGCTGTATAAGAAGTATATTCGTTTTGAAGATAGAATGCTCAATAGGTAAAAGATCAAGCTTTTCCCGGTTTGTCACGGTAAATGTATCTGCTTGGATCATATTTAGCCGTATTATGGATTATTAGTGATATTAGGAAATTAATTAATAGTGTTAGTTTAGGTATTGTATCGGTTTATGGGTACGGTTTCTTTTTATTAGGTGTGAGTCTAGGCCCAATGTATTGGTTCGTACGAACTAAGATAAGGATTAATTATTGATATTTATGGTCTAAACTTTCGGAGAGATGCTTAGGTATCTAGCGCCTTAAAGTGTTATTGAGATATGTCAGGAGAATTATAGTGTGCTAAGGTTTAAGGTTTTGCTATAGGTTTTATCCTTGTAGAGGTTTATGGGAATTATGGAATTAGCTGCTTCCTTAGATTGGTTAAAGGATTATAGGTTCTAAAAGGTTGAGGGTACCTTTGATTTGGCTTCCGCGCTGTCTTTATGGTGGATCTGTTGTAAGTTTATGCTTTATAGGGCATGTTTTACTTGGAGACATTAGATTGTTGATCCTTTTAATAGTGTTCGTTGAGCTATCCTCTATCGATACGCACTTAGTCAACATTAACAGTGACTATTGACAGGTATAGAAGGAGTTAGTGACTATCGGGAGGTTATTATCATTTTAGTGCGTGTGATTATTGTGTCCAATGAAGGCTCATAAGTTATTATGGTTAGGGAGATAACTTAGCCTATATAAAAGCTCTTTGATAAATAGATAACTGTGAGGCATATCGAGAGTCAATGAGGAAGGAAGTGTGAAAGGGTGAAATTTTCATCAAGATATAATATAGACGCTATCCCAATATTTGATACTACATGAAATTGAATCGATAGTCTCAATTGAATATTTGAATGCGAGCATCCTACTTGTATTTATTTCTCGATTGTTTCCGTGTCGGGGCTCGATATTAAGATAAGAATCTGTTAAATCGCATAGCTAAATGATAGACTCCATAATATTTCGTATTAATAAACTAGAGGGTGAGAAATTGGAGATAGTATCTTTAAGATCTTGGTGTACCATAAATTTACACGATTTAAATACATTTTATTTCCAACCATACCAGTGGTTGCGTAGATGCATTCGCCTTTCGTCTTATTTGCCTCTTACACTCATAAATCAATACACTTAGAAACAGTTGGCATGGTAAACATTAGTATGCCCAGCAAAAAACAATGTATCTTCTTTAACTCAATATGAAGCATGATCTTATGAAGAACTTTGTTAAAGCAGTAGACAACCTCTCCCTAAAATATGAAGTTTTTGTGAATCTACACTTCTAACCTTTTTTTTCATAATCTTGTAAGTAACGAATTCTTATTGACTTAAAATCAACATTTAAAATTTGTGTTTAAAATCTTTGCTTAAATTTTGTTTATTTTAGCTCATAATTAATTTAGGCGCTTGTTTTAGGTATCTCCGAAATTGCAGTGAAGCAATGATAGTCTAATTTGTGTCGAGCATGTGTTTATCAGAATAAAAGATTTAAAAGTTTTTTAAAGAATACGGGATTATAATGCTTGGAATAGTTGTGTTATGTTTACGCTTTTAAGAGTCTGTAGTGTTTTTTAAGGAAGGACTCTCTAATTTTTATATCCTCTCAATGAGAGTAATTATTATATAATACGTGATATCTTATATACTGAGAGCTTTATAGGGATGTATATCGTAAATAATCTATTCTATCATATCGTTAGAATAATACATTAAGAATTTCTAATAAAATAGTGAGATTGTAGGTTTTACTATGATAAATGGTTATCAATATCTGAAGTGTGTGTGTAAGGCTTCAACTATATGCTTTATTAAATTACTTCTATCTATAACATGATGTATGCAGCTAATCAAATTACGCACGCGTATATAAATATCTACTAACCTTCTCGTCATAATGTTATTATTCTACTCACTACACAAGTCGGCAGTTAGCTTTTGGTCCATATGTTCGAGGCGATGTCTATTCATTGAGAGACGATTTTCCCCTATATAATTTTTTATTCACCTCCTATATTATAATATTTATATATAAGAGACGGTTTCAGCTATACTTAAATTTTTTATCACTATATACTTAATATCATACAATATTAGTAAGTAAAAAAAAAATGCATGACGAATCATTTATATATTTTATTTTTTTGTTTTTCATAACTTTAGTGTTTTGTGATAACAATAAAGTTTAAATAGTGTATTAATATATCACTCACATGAGATGTGAAAAGCAAGTTAACTAAACATTAACAATTGAGCCTACTTAGTATAATTCTAGATAGCTTGACCACTTCAGTAGAAACATACAACCATAAAATTTGTTCGTACGATCGCTTTGTTTGTAAATCAAACAACATAAAATCTCTCTTTATTATGTAAGACAAATACAACGCAAAGATTAGTTGTGCTTAGAGTTTTTACTTGCAATTATTTATTGAGAGTGGCACAAAAGAAAACATATCATAAGTAAATAGCGAGGGACTTATATGAGTGAGAGCTCAATAGAAGATCGGTGACCTATTTGAGGAAAAGGAAGTGGAAAGATCTTAATACCTAAGAATCCTCTAATAGATAAAGCAGAATCATATATATATGTTTCGTTTTTTACTAATTTTCTATTTTATATTCTTGACTCTTAGGATCAAATTGTATATTTAGATTTCTTAGCTATTAGAAATATAACAATAAAAAGACATAAGGAGTCAAAAAGAGATATGAGTCGAAATCATTAATACAATTTTACTCATTATATTGTGATATGTATTATATCGTCTATATTTTAATTTAAGTTTTTAATTGACAGAGTAGAATAATG
Organism: Trachelipus rathkii; assembly: GCA_015478945.1. Taxonomy (NCBI): domain Eukaryota; kingdom Metazoa; phylum Arthropoda; class Malacostraca; order Isopoda; family Trachelipodidae; genus Trachelipus; species Trachelipus rathkii. Next base: position 6,842 of record JABUQX010134681.1, on the reverse strand, counting down.
AATTGAATTAATTTGTATTCTATAATAATATTTAAATATAACTGTTACTTAATTATAGGACAGTAAGAACAGTAAGTATATTATATATATATATATCAATATTATATATATATATATATATTATTATATATATATATAATATCTATTTATATTATAATATTATATTATTAATATTATTATGTAAATATTATTATTATATACGTTCTATATATATATATATATACTATACTTATAAAGGATACAGAAGCTTCTGATTTGTTTAATAATGGAAGATCAGGTGATTTCCTCACCTTTTTCGCAATGCAGTTGCTATATATTTTTAAAACACATTTGAGTATTATATATTCAGGATTTAGAAATGTTTACATTTATTTATTCGAACCTTTCACTCAAATCTTCTATTTAGTATTATATATTCAACTTTTTTTATATTTTGAGACTGTATAAAATCTAGAAAAAATACAATAAATAGTATTTATAGATATAATTGATATATATATTACTAATATATATTTATTAACTGTATCTAAAGTATTATACTACTATTTTAGGCGCTATAAACAGTAGACGTTTGCTTTCGGTGATGCAGGTGTGTGTGTGTGTTGTATTGTGTGTGGTGTGTTGGTGTGTGTGTTGTGTGTGTGTGTGTGATGTAGATAAATAATATCCTCAAGATTAGAACATTAGAAGTATAGAGAGTTTAGAGACAGTAAGGGTTAGTAAGAGAGAGAGTATTAGGAATAGGGTGATAAGAGAGAGTGAAATAAAAAGTTATTAGAGGATTTAAGATTATTTTAGTAAGGCATTATATGCATATTGATGTAAAGGCATATGGATACAAAATTGTCATTTAAGAAAGTATTAAGATAGGATAGATAATTACACATTTGCATTGAAAAGGGTATGCTAGGACATTCACTGTAAAGTACATTTCTATATTTTATTCTTAATTTTGTCTCTATTATACTTTAATTTGGTATTTGTATCTCAATCTAACAATCCAATCTTAAATACAATTCATCTTGCTCTTCTTCTCTTCAACTACTTTCAGTTTCAAAGCCATTTACTTTCCGCTCCTTCAAACTTTTCTTACTCGCGTCAAATTCTCTATATTTTCGATTCTCCAATCATACTTACACTCATTCTTCTAAAAATACTTCTCTTTCTCAGTCTTCGATTCATCATCATATTCACGCATTCTTCATATACTCTCTTTATCAATATAAAAAATATATTTTTTGATTACACTTTATCACCACTCACAGATAAGATTTTATTCAATGAGAGGACAAGTTCAGAATCACAATAAAGATGGAGGTGACAGCATTCTTTTAAGTTCTCTTGATAATTTTGTAACACTCCTTCTTAGTGAGAGAGATCTGCTCGGGAGGATAGTGTGTTGAATCCGGAGGTACAGAATCTTTCAGAAGCAAGTTACACCTACTGTAACCAGAATATATATATAAGTAAGTATGGTAGAAAAGTTATTATTTATAATCATTTTGGTTATAATAATAAGTTTTATTATTTTCTTTATTATAAGTAATAATATAAAACAATTTAAATGTTATTTATTATAATAATTATATATCTACTATATATATTTTTAACTATAAATTTGGATTTAGAATATATTAAAATTTATATTTAATAATATTTACCATATATCTAAATGAGAATTAAATATTTAAAATGAGAAAACTTACCTTATAAGTATCTGATAAGTCGCTTATAAATATATATATAATAAATATTTATAAATCTATATAATTCAAAATAATTTAATATCAATTATTTATTATGATAGAATATTTAAATGTATTCTATAGATTTTTACGAAAATATATGTATTAATATATATAAATCTATATATATATATGATACTATATATATAATATTAATATATCATATATATATATATATATATGAGTATAATATTTAAATGTTTTATAGATTTTATAGAAATATATATAGATAATTAATGAATAAATATGAAATTATGAGTAATATCTTTTTCTGAATGACCGGAGAATCCTACATATATAAATTTAGTTAATAGAATATGTCGAGATAATTCAAATGAATTAAAGGATCTAATTCAAGTACAGACATATATTTACATAAGACACGATTGTCTTTGAAAGTAGATGGAAATCAAGCGTATAATAATATATATCTGAAATCAGTGTATATCTAGTTGTTCATGAACTCATTCTGAAATAAGTTAACAGGAAGGTTGATTACTGAAAAATTGAGTACTAGATATACAGTATCAACCAGTCACTAGAGTAGTAGGGAGAGCAAACTGATGAGGAAGGTAATGCGATTTAGTGCGATATAAAGAATGTTGTTGTATACGATTTTAATCCTGAAAAGTAGTTAAGCGTTACGACGGAATTCATAAAATATCGTTCTCCCACGTTAATTGTAGTATTAAGCATATAGAGAGTGATTGAATTGTTGCAACCGGTGCACAGAAAGAGATATATTAGGGAGAGTTCTAGACGGAAAAAATCATAGAATTTTCATCTATTTTCTATAAAGGGTAATAAGAGACTATTAATATAATCACACCTATATACAGATAGTATAAGTAACAAATCTTCAAATACAATGGGCAAACTCACTACACCACTGAGAAATAAAACTCAAAATTAGGGTGGTTTATAAAGTCTATAAGGGGTTATCTATATAGACACTTCTTGTCATCATCACGCCATCAACATTAAGTAGGTAAGGTAATTTTACTACAAACATGAAGTATTTATTGAGTTAAGAGTTCAGTTTTAGGAGAAAGAATAGGTTAATATATATATAGTATTTACAATATATACTAATTTTTATTTACTTATTACGAGAAGAAACGAGATGGATGAGTGGAAAGGGAATAAAATCAGCAGCTCAGTGAAAGATTATATATTGATAACATATGTTATATTATATATCACTATGACAAAAGTTAGCATATAATACTAGAAAGATTCGTAAGACTTCCAACATGAGGAGATCTAACAAAGTAAATTATGTCCCGCATCTTGCTATCTGCTCTAAACTGAGAGAATGTATGATTTTATATGTAGTCACCCTAAATAGAATACAGATAAAGAATGTTAGAATATCTTACTACCGTGATGTAATATGAATAGTAAATTATTTTTGTACTCTTTACTATAATTCCAAAAATTCCTGCAAGCAAGCAAGCACTAGAAAAAGCACGTAGAAAAGCTACTAGAAAAACAGATGTGTAAACTTAAGATATATTGAATTATAAGAGTTGAAATTATAAGGGAAAGTATGAATATATTTATCTTTTCACATCGCTTTTAAGAATAACTCCTCAGTATTAACTGACGCTTTTATAACTGCACTCTGAGAGTGGATTCTTTAAATCAATACAGTAATACTACTATATAAATCCAGATAAATACCAAAGTACGTAAAGTTAATTAGCAACACCTAGAAGTATCACAAAAAGGTTCCTATTGCTTATCCACGATCAAAAGTTGGTAGTGGAGAAAACCCTCCACATGATTATTTATTTATTTTATATTTTCACAATGTACTTATGATATGAGATTAATACAAATTAAGCGTATAGTAAATTATATATGTATCAGTGAGGAAACTTCTCTTAGGTAAAATAGTTTATGGAACCTGATCATAGAGAGAGATAAGATTGTTATTCTAAGCAAGCAATATCGCTAAAAAGCCACAGAGATAGCTTTTCGCTAATAGATAATGTTAATCTACTATATATGTGAGATTCTTAAACAGATAATCATATCTTCATATGTATCTTTGATCTCTCACATTAAGATATGAATCTATTAATTTGTTTTAATCACCTTATTTTCCATATATTATTATTTAAATAAAAGAAATGTGTGGAGGCTCACCAAAAACCGAATCTTGAGTAAACATAAAAGAACCATTTGATGGTATGTAGTATGAATTATTTTATAGTCCAAAGTATTGATTCAATAAGATAAGTAACAATAATAAGATTAGACTCTCAACATTGTTCCATTATTATAAGTTAAGAAAGTCGAGAATGATAGGCTCTTATTGTACAGTTTAGTTATGAGGATGAAATAATTTTAAATCTAAAGAGAGCAGAATAAAATATCGTCTGTGTAAATAATTGAATTCAAAATTTAGGAACTAATTGCAAAATGATTGACAATTTTAAAGACTTGAGTTTATATTATTATATAATATATTATATATATATTAATAATTATATATATAGATAAGTTATATATAGATATAGTATATATATTATATAATAGTATATACATATTTATATATATATTATATATAATTAGGTATATATATAATATAAATAGTATAGTATAATATATATATATATATCGGGACTTGAATAAGGATATACTATATATAGTTATATATATAATGTCTTAAACCGAGGAAAAATTGCTTTTAATAATATTAATATTACGTGAATAAATCTTCACTTCTCAAAAAAGCTAGATCTTTTTCGTTCCGTCGTCCATATGAATTCCTAGCGCAACAAATTCATCACTCTCACATAAGCAGCTGCACCGTTCTACTGTAATTCATAAAACTTCAGGCGTTGGAAACATGTGGACTCTGATATATTAAGCCCTCAGTTCACTAAATTATATTCTATTATTATTATCTGTTCAGTACATGGTACTATATAGTTGCATCATAGGGTGTCTGTACCATGTAGCTGAACAGAGATATAAGTAACACAGTATATTGGTAACATAGTGAGCTTAACAACTATAAATGGATGATATAATCTAATTATCTTTAATGTATTTCATGTTCAGTATATTTGCTTATTCATTCACAAGATGAATTGGTTAAAAATAATCTATTATCTTTGTATTTATTATTAAATTATAAATAAAATAATATAAAGTATTCAAGATTTTGGGTTTATAATTGTAAGATTTTTATTTTTTTTTTTATATAATTATTTTGAATTTATTATTTAATTATATTTGTTTATTATTATTATAATATTATTATTTTAATATGATTATTAATTATTATTTCTTATGTTGTATTTATTATCTATAATTATTACATATTACTTATTATATTATTATTATTATTTATAATTAATTATTAAATTAATTAATTATTTAATTATTATTAAGGCAATCTAATATTAATTATTATCAATTATCATATTTATTATTAATATTATTTTTTTATTTAATTTATATATTTTTTGTTATTATTGTTTTACTTGTAATTATTTGATATATAAAGTGATACCTTTTGGTTATTTAATTATTATATATTATTAATTATTATATTATTATTTATATTTTATTAATAGTTATGATATATTATAATATTTATTATTAATGTTTATATATATATATTATTATTACTTTATATATTAGTTTAATATATAAATTAATTATATTATATTTTAAAATGATAAAAAGAACAATATTTGGTAATTATATAATTAAATACTATAATTATGTAATATTTTAAATATTATTAATTATTTATTAATAATTTAATTTAAATTAATTTTATTATCTTTTAAAATTACAATTCTTTTATTTATGATTATCTTATTTTAAAATAAATTATTTATAATTATATTAATATTAATTATTATTATTTATATTAATATTCTTTTAACTTTATCTATAATTAAAATTTTTATAACTAACGTATTATATAGTATATATATATATATTAATATATATATATATATACTTAATATACTATATATATAATACTACCATACTAATATATTATATTAATAATATAGTACTAATTGTATAATATTATTATATATATTATATTATATATATATATAATATTAATAATATCTATACTCTTATAAATAACAATATTAATTAATATAATATACATTATACTATATATATTATATATTAAATATACTATATTAAAATATACTATACTTTCTATTAATATATTAATACTATATTAATATATTATATATATATTATATATTAATATATTTATTATAATATATATATATGTTACACTTCAATATATATATATATATATATATATATTTATTAATATCCTATATATTTAAATATCCATATCATATATAATATATATATAAATATATATATATTAATATATATATATAATATATATTTATTTATATACTATTTATATATATATATATATTTCTATTAATATATATATTATTAATATTATTTATTATATATTATATATATATAATTATTATATATATTAATATATAATATATTAATATTAATTAAATTATAATATTATTAATAATATTATACTATTTATTACTATATTATAATATATTGTAATTAATGATGACTCATATATTTATATATATATTATATTATATAAATAAATTCATTAATACTTATATATCTTTATATCTACATACTCACGTTAAACTCACTTCACTATAGGGGCTATGGATACCTATTATTCCATAATAGGTAAAGGGCATAACTAACCGACCACTAAGTGGGAGTGAGGAAAATCCTACTATCCTTATTTTCCAATGCTATATTTAGTTGGTAACGGACGACTGTAGGTATGGTATTCAGACTGAGAGCTTGAGGATATACTAGCAAGGTGATAGTAGCCCGATTGCGTCCATATAGGGCTCAAGCCAATAGTATTGTCGGCATGATAAAACAAGCGGCAATTAGCACATATTTATTTACACATATTTCTATAACTCACATATAGTTATTATTATATCGTGGTTATAATAGCTCGTATCTCTCTATGTTGCTCTTGTGTTCGCCGCAAAGGCATCCTTGGAAATATAGAGCTGGTGGCTTTTTATACTCACGTCCGAAGTCTTA
>JABUQX010134680.1:7500-14159 GCA_015478945.1 Trachelipus rathkii | reverse complement strand
ATTGTTGATAAATAATAAATAATAACAATAACAAAGAGCATTTAATTAGTAAACTAGGAGATTAAGAAAGTAGAAATTAACACTAAAAAGAAACTAAACATAAGATATTACAATCTTTCAATTAATTAGCCTCAGTCTCAGTTGAATTTTGGTTGATTAATTTTTTACCTTTTTATGTAAAACCCAGATGTGGGTTTTTTTGATTGTTTTTTAAGTTAGTTTACACTCCACTGGACAGCCTGTTGTGGGTGCTGTCCCCCAATTGTGCCAACCCTGATATAATATATATTATATATATATATATATATAATATATATATATATATATATATATATATATATATATATATATATATATATATATATATATATATATAGCAAGTAGTATAGCATGTATATGGGAGAGGGAGTATATGAGCAGCAGCAGCAGGTATATATATATATATATATATATATATATATGTTGAGAGCAGAAATATATATATAAGTAAGTATATATATATATATATATTGCATCACTACTGAGAATTGAAAATTCTTTTTCGTAAAGATAGGTTTTAGCAAATGCTACAGCATTTTTCACTTCCTCATATGCTATTTTGAAAGACTGCAGCTCTTGATATCCAAAAAAAACTGGATGAGTTATCAGTTACAAAAAGTTTTGGAAGTGGTACTGTCTGTGCGGCTAACTTCCGCATGCACTCAGCAGCAACTTCACTACGATTCATGGTAGCAAATACTGCTGCCACATTTGTGAAATCACAAGCTGGTAAAAATTAGTCAACCACACTTCTTGAGTCTGGTAAGATGCTTTATAACTGGGTCCTTGATGTCACCATAAGAAATATTTTCACAATCTTCCATAAACAGTTAGCTTTGGAGAGGTAGCTATTTTGTTTTTGTTATACTTTCAGACTCCAATACAGAAGCTTTGATCCAAACACAAATCTTTTCTCTGACTAAAATGCCATTGATATTTTAAATATCTTGATACCCCAAAAGACATAATAACTAGGAGGACCTTTATGTTATTTATATCTGTGTTTATTAAAGTTTTAACCAAATTGTGAATTTGGTTATATAGGTACACTATAGCTGAGAGGCTCGGGCATCTTCTCTGTTCATATGTTTGACAAAATATTACTGAAACAGGAATTTATCTAGTTGGTGAGAGCTTGTTTAAAATGTAAAATAAAAAAAAAATAAACTTCCATAGATGGGAAAGGGTGCAAGATTTTTTTGTGACAACTTCTTACTGTCCAGCAAGCTCAGGTCCAACTTAGATGACCTGAGCATTTTGTCTTTTATGAAATAACCTGAAAAGTAACAAGGGAGCCAAAATGGTGCTAAAACTAATCAAAGTATACAAAGAATTATGAAATAAATTTTAATTTGACTGCTTATTATTTGTTACAAAAAGAAATTTTATTGCCCTATTTTAAAATAACTTAATTTTCATAATTTTTAATTTCATTTGCTTGATATAGAATTTCATACTTAATTGTTTTAACACATTTAAGAATCGGATCTTTCTTATCTTGACAACCAAATCATAAAACGACATTATATATAGGCTATATAATGGTAATCTATTAACCTATATAGTCGCTATTTCATGACAAGGGCCCGGTTCTACCCCTAGTCCAGATCCTAGGTAGAAATTATGAGAAGTTCACCTCCAGAATAGGGCTAATGGCCTTGAGGTGTGAACTATATATATATATATATATATATATATATATATATATATATATATATATATATATATATATATATATATATTATATTATATATTATATTTATATATATATATTGTTGCTATATATATATATATATATATATATATATATATATAGCATATATATTATATATATATATATATATATATATATATATATATCAAACTTAGTGTATTGTCATTAATTCTATTATTAATTTGATTTTTTTTTTCACAAAAATATATCAAAATATAACAGGTAGGTTTTATTGAGTAACTTATGTGGGTTTTATTAGATTTTATTAGGTTAATTTTAATTTTTTTTTTTTTTTTTGGGTGGGGAAGGGACAGGATTTTTATTGTCAACCAGGGCTAGTGTGACTATGATAAGGGATTTAACTTGAACAAGCTCTCTGGGGTCCAAATTGCAAGTTAATATAGGAAAAAGTGTTAGATTTCAGAAACCATGTATATAGCAAATTTTGACATACTTAAAATTGTTTTCTGAGCATCTTAATGAGCAAATTTGTTTTGTATTGTGAGTAATATTTCTAGCAAATTTTAACTAATACAAGTCAGTATGTTTTAAAGACCCATTATGGTTAGGAAGATAAAAATTACCTATTTGGTGGAATGGAGATAAGGGTTAAAATCTGTGAAAAACCGTAGCGATTTTAAAAAAAAAACGAGGTAGTAGTAAGAAGGTACATTTAGAAAATTATAAGAAAATTAGAAAATGAATTTAATCAGCTAATAATAAGCTAAAGAGAATGGTGCAAATTAAATTAGTAAGGAATAGTAAAAAGGATCTGAAGTTTTTTGAGCTTCTTTGCATTTGGCCAAATCAATATTTATGAAAATTTAGTAGGTTCAGATAGATAATCAGTTAACATTTTTAATGTTTATTTTGCATCAATGAAGTGAAAGGTTCATCATGTATGTTAATTGGATGAAAGATTTAGCTACAATATGAACAGAGATTGGCTTGAGCCTGTTGACCACGAAAAAGATTTGGGAGTGATTACAAGCTGCTATCTCAGTTTTAAGAAGCAACGAATAGGGCTAAGATGTTAAGCATAATAACTCGCAATGTCTTTTACAAGAGAATGGAGGTTATAAGTAGCTGTAAACACGTTATGTTAGGAGTAGAGTTGTGGAGTTGGTTCAAAATTTTCTGACTCCAACTCCGACTTCACCCTCTTCAAAATTACCAACTCCTACTCTATCTCTGACCTCTTGGAAATTACTGACTCCAACTCCACCCTTTTGAAAATTACTGACTTTTCATACTCATCTGAGCTTTCTGAAGAATGACTTGAGAAGGTAGCTGTAGTTTCATCACTTACAATATGTCCAGATGTATCCTTTTCTTCTTGAACTTCTTGCAACCCTTTAATACAAATTGCCACATTGCAAAGTGCAGATTTAGCTTTTTGTTGATCTTCAGTTAAGCTTACCCTGTAGATAGGATCAACATAAACAGCAGCTAGTAGAATATCATTGTCAGTGAGAGAAATTTCTCTTTGTACAATGGAGTTTTTATTTCTTCAAAATCTTAAATATAGATAGCATAGGGTTGAAGGTTGAATTTATTAGAATATAATCCAAATTGAAACATAAAGTGCAGGTTAAAAAACTTTGAAATTTGCAATTGTATCTTTGTGTTGTGGAATTCGCAAGTCAGTGAACTTGTATGAAGTGATTGAAGTCACTCATAGAGTCACAATTCACAACTTTGTCAGTTCAAAATTTTCTGACTCCAACTCTAATATCTTGAAAGTTACAGACTCCAATCTCTTGAAAATTACTGACTTCAACTCCACCCTCTTCAAAATTACTGACTCTGCGACTCTGACACTGACACCTATTCCGACTCCACAACCCTGGTTAAAAGAGTTTTAGAGCATCATGCCCAAGTATGGGTCCGCCATTTAAGAATAGATAAATATGCTAGAAATAGTGTAATGTAGAGCAACAAATGTTTCTAGCTTCTAGAGGCTAATATTTTGACAGAGCTATGAATAGAGGCCGAAGGAGTTAGGAATGTTTCCATTTGAAAGGCTGTTTTTTTTTGTTTTTTTTCTTAGAGAGGATATGATACAAGCTAACAAAATATTTACAATTCTCGATAATGCTGAGATCAATAAATTTTCTATAGTAGACCATGGAAGGGAAACCAGGGGGGCATGATAAGTAAATTAAAAAGAAATCATGTTATCTTGATATAAGAGAATACTCATTCACCAATAGGGTTAATATTTGGAATGGTTTGCCACAGAAAGTTGTTGATTGTGACTTTTGCAACATTTAAGAATGGACAGGTATAGTATATCATGTCACTCCTAGCTCAGTGGTAGATCATTCGCATAGCAAGTGAGGGGGTCCAGGTTTGAGACTGGGTTGGAGCTAGAGAATGTGAGCTATTCTCTATTAACTCTAGCTTCGTCGCACTCAGACGTTAATGAGTACATTTGTGATGTGCTCTGCTACAAATGGGAATTAAGTGGTGCTGATGTTAAAGGCTATATCATGACCATGTATTATTATTATTATGACTAAGGCTAATTGCTGGTTTGTAGTTAGCCTTTGATTGGAGGGTATTTTGAGAATCTCTTGTGGTATTGGTGACTTGATTTTGAATGTTGTCATAGTTGACATATTGCTAATAATCTAGCTTAAGAAATTGCATCTTGCATTCATAATTATGGAGTTTGGCTAATTAGTCGCATGATTTAAATTGAAGGTAAACCATTCAAAAACAATTGACAAATTATGATTGTAACAGTCTTGATAGGCTCATGTGACTTCTAACTGTTTCAATGTTCTTAATTTTAAATAGTAAAAGCAGTTTCCATTCTAGATTTGGAGAAAGATCATTTTGCACAGATACTAAAGATCTCCAGCATTTGACCAAAATCACTATTTAGTATCCACTAATTGGCAGACAATTTAGCTGTTGTTTCATTAGCTTTTTTTAACAACAAAACTGCTAAGGAATCTGCTAGTTTGGTCTGTCTCAGCTTTTTCTTAGCACTTTCTATAATTTTAAGTATATAGCTACTGCAAGTCTTATTACTTGATACTTATTCTACTTTAAATGGCAAGTTAGAGAAGTTCAAGCTGCTATTTTTTCTTGCTTTTCTATTTTATTTAAAAGAGTTTCTGCCTGGTTTTCGATGGTAACAAGTATTTTCAGTTTGATTTGACAATTTATTTTTTTATTGTAATTTTAATTCACTTGATTAATTTAACAAATTTGTTCACTTTTTAGAATATGGAATTTCTCCCTAAAAAACATAAAATTTATGAAAACCCCAGCCATGATGAAAAACCTAGTGTAAAAAAGGCAAATTGGAAAAAGTTAAATTTTTTTTTTTAAGGTTTAAATATATAGTCTATTTTAGTCCTAGAAATATTAATTTCCAAGAATTTTAAAAAAATTCTCTTTCATAGATTTTTCGGCTGTGTCTTTTTAGACACAGTGGGCATTAACATTTACAAAAAATTTAAAATTTAGGGATAATGATACTTTTTGCTAAGTTTTATTATTTTTTTATTATATATATATAGTTATATATATATATATATATATATATATATATATATATATATATATATATATATATATATATATATATATATATAGAGTATAGTATATATATATATATATATATATATATATATATATATATATATATATATATATATATATATATAAAAACTCCACCCGCGTTTTGACAAAAAAAACCCATTCTGTATCTCGGTAATATATGAGGTCAGAGCGAAAAAAAAATTTTGGTGCACCTATTAATCGCATCTAGAATGAGTGAAAAAAATTGTTATAATGGTTCGAAGTCGATTTTTTGAATTTTGGGAATTTTTTTTCATTTTTGAAAAATTTCACAAATTTTCAGCATTTCTGACCCGACTTTTTGAGACTTTTCAAGCATTTCACTGCATTAAGAAATTTATGAGTGAGTATAATATTTGATTCATTCCTGTTGGCCCCATCCTGATCTCATTCCACCAAATTTCATGAAATTTTGTAGCCCCTCCCCCCCGGACCCTTGAGTTGAGCTCTAAACCCCCACTTGTAACGAAAAAAACCAATTCCAAATTAATTGTAAATGTGCATGTATATGCGCCATAACCCTATCAACATGCTGTATGTTGTTTTTTTCCTTCTGTCAGTGTGGGGTCCGAAACCCCCACAAAAAAAATGTAAAACAAAAAAAAAAACCACTTGTAACAAAAAAATGTATATTTTTTAATATTATTGTATATATATATATATATATATATAATATATGTATATATATACATATATATATCTATATATATATACCGTATATATATATAGTATCAATCACATTTCAGATGTGCTAGAAGTGACGTCACACGCGCTCCCGCATGTATAATTTTCTAGCATGGCATCCTACATCATAGAATATACCTGAGTCAGGTGTCTAACCCTATGTTTTAAGGTATAGGGAGTTGGTTGCCATGGTTTATAACGGCATTGTTGCACACCTACCATGGTTTAGTACCCAGCCCCCCTTTTCTAATGCCTCTAGCATGGTATATCGTATGTCATGGAATATGCCCAATATAGGTATCCATTAGTATATAATCGATACTGCTGAATCGATTCCCGTGGTTTATGATGTGCAATTCAATCAATTCTTACCACATGGTTTATATCGTGATAGTACCCCCTTACCTCCCTTTCTAATGCATTCATGCAATCTTTTATTTGGCGCCATGTAGAGACGAGCTTGGTGGTTGGCTAGTATGTTTTGAGGTATGCAGAGTCGATTTCCGCTATTGCCGAGTGGATTGTTTCAACCTTTGAGGTTTTAGAATGCATCAACACGCGTTTTATGTGGCCGGCTTTACCCTTCGTCATATTCAAGGAAGGGGTGTGTGTTGTTAAAACCTATTCA
>JABUQX010134680.1:0-2500 GCA_015478945.1 Trachelipus rathkii | reverse complement strand
AGCATTAATACACACAAGCATGAAAGGCGCCCCACACACTCATGTATACTACTTAGTTATGATTCTCACAATTACTACAGGACACATTCACACAAATTTATCTTGCAGAGATGATTATTTCTGTCGTCCTTGTCTTTGTAGAATAGTCTCTCCTCTCTCGTTTCTTCTTTTTGTTTTTGTCTTTAGTATTCCATTAGTTGTAATTTTAATATATTTCTTATGTTTGTCTTCCCTTAACTTGTTTAAGCTTATGTTATCAAATATATTAATCTTATCTGTTATTCTTAAATTAACCTAATATAAATCAGAGGGCTTGTGATCCCCTTCTCTGAAAAATATCATAAGAAGTATTTAGAAAATGTTTTTTTTTTAAAAGCATATCTCTATGACTTAAATCTAATCCACTAAAACAATTCTAGTTTCTTTATCTTAAGGATGAATAACATTTGTTTCAATGTTACCTTCACCATGTAACATATTTACAGTTGGTTGCTCCTCTCAGCAACAATCCAATCTCTTCTTCATCTTCTATATTACCATTATCTAAAAATAATACATATACAAATATATATATGTAAATATCAATCTTATACTCTTCTTTTCCCTCTTTCTAAATCTATTTTATTTCTCTACATAGTTAAACATATTATCACTATTAACTCCAGTTTTAGTCAAAATGTCTGCTATTTGATCTTTTGTGCTAATCCACTCTATTTGCTTTATTTCACCTCTCCATCATTTGTTTAATCGCTGCTATGTCTATCCTTAATCGCCTATTCAATACACCTCTTGTAGACACTAATGCTCTCTCCAGTGTTTTACTATCGGCCTTTATTTGAATACCAATTTCCTTTATTCCCGTTATTTCCTCCCATATTTTTTAAGTAAATAGCATTTTCCGCCGCTTCTCCCAAACTCAAAGCCTCTGCCTCTATGGTTGATTTTGCTACTCTTTTTGCTACCTTCGATTTCCACAATAAAGGACATCTACCCTTTTCATCTTTCATACATACTATGTATCCAATTTGTGAATTACCATATCCCACATTATTAAATGATCAGCATATGCCTCAATCTTCATATTCTTTCCTTCAAGTCTCTCTAAGTCTATTTTTACTTCTTTTTTTTCCATTTTTCTTACCACTTTAATTGCTTTTCTCATGCCAGATGTTTTTCCTTCTTTAAACTTCTAACTAAGCAAACTTACCTCCACTGCTGAATCAGGTCTAGTATGTTGTGCCAACCAGTTTATTCTTCCTATTAGAGCTCTATATTCTGTCATTTCTCCATTGAGAATTCTATCTTCTTTGAATCTCTTTCTTTCAGGACATTCAATTCCTTATACATAATTAATTTGATCCATCATTATATGATCTTTTTCTTGTTCAATATTAACCCCAACATATTTAAACCTCTTTGCTTCTTCTACGCCAACTGTAATCCTATTCTTTAAATTGTTTATTACATGTTTCTGAAATTCCTTATTACCTCCATAACAGAAATCATCCACGTGTGAACGAACACATGATTCCTGTTAAGTTGATTATTCTTTGTCCAATAAAACACTGTGGGTTCTATCTAACTTCTTTTCCCTGCCAATTCTTCCAGTATCTCTACTACACTATAATACATAATACCAAGCTTTTGTGGCATCCCTAAGACCATAAACTGTCTTACGCAGCTTCCATATTCCTTTACTTTTAGCTTCTTTAGGTGGTTTCAAATTATAACATTTCTCTATTTCTGTTCCCTTGTAAATTAAGCAGTTTTTACGTCTAGAGTTTTACACTCCCAGCCTTTATGATTAATAATACTCAATGTTACTTTTAATATTTCAGCTAGTTATGGGACGATTAATCGCCATCGTCATCGTCAAAATCGGCATATTTTTTTTTCAATCGTCATCGTCATCGGCAAATTTTGCCGATTAATTGAACAAAAATTAAGAATTTTGAATAATATTAAAACTCAATAATAATAATAATAATAGTAATAATAACTTTATATATATCCACACCCCTCTTCTAGACAACATCTTACAGACATCCCTATCCCATAATATCCATACGTGTAGGGAGAAAAATTGCCCATCCATTATGTCCTGCGTTGTCGTAGAAGGCGACTAAGGGACGGTGTGGGGGTTTGGCTATTTAGTTAGCACTTACTCTTTTGCCAGGGAATGCTAATGGCATGCCTCGGAGAAGGTCGTGATCACAGTAAGCGGCCTTCTATCTTTCGCGCGCGAAAATGTATGAATCGTATCTGTTATGAAATGTCAGAGGAATAAATGTTAAGGAGATGAGGAGCAGAGCGGTGATGGAGTATTTAGAACAGGAACAAATTTGAATTTGCTCGCTGTGACTGAAACAAAGATGAAAGGAAACGGTGAAGATGAGTGCGTTGTGGTGTGTGAAATTGGTTTGTGTTGCTGTGGAAAGAATGAGAGGGTGATAACAGGATTTGCAATTCTGATGTATGTGAGAATATGTAGATTGGACTA